>JARJDX010035251.1:0-34594 GCA_030264735.1 Gymnusa sp. GC000175
ACACAACTTTGAAATCTTAAAGAGAAACCCCAATGTTTTACTGCAAATTCAAATTTTATAGATAAAAATACATAACTTTTACTTGAAACATGTTTCTTTAATAATTGTAGATGGCGCTATAGGCACGAGAAAAAATTATCGAAAGATTTGTTTTTTCTGCCATTATAGCACCAACGGCGATGATTAAATAAATGTGTTTTTTTTGTAATATTTTCTATTTTTACCTTAAAATCTAAATCTGCAATAAAAAGTGGGGGTTGCCTTCTGAAAATTTAAAGTTGCCCCTAGCCACACCACAAGGGAAAACACTATATTTCTAAAGTAACCTCCACTTTTTATTGCAAAAAAATATTGCGGATTGCTAGAACATATCCTGCCAAAAAAATTTCCTGCAATTAACATCGTCATCTATATCAATTTTGTCAAAAATTTCCAACACCGACAGAAAATAATTATCGCTAGATTTGTTTCTCCTACGATTACAGCGCCATCTACGATGATTACAAAAATCTATTTGTGGTAAAATTTATTTATTTTTTCCACACAAGCCAAATCTACAATAAAAAGTGGAGGTTTCAGTTTTGAAAAGTTTCCACCCTTGAAGTGTTATATAGTTGTAGTAGTTATATGAAGTGTTATATACTTGTAGTAG
Source organism: Gymnusa sp. GC000175 (assembly GCA_030264735.1). Taxonomy (NCBI): domain Eukaryota; kingdom Metazoa; phylum Arthropoda; class Insecta; order Coleoptera; family Staphylinidae; genus Gymnusa; species Gymnusa sp. GC000175. The sequence continues at coordinate 653 of JARJDX010035251.1, forward strand.
TTATATAATGGTGTGGTAAAAGTAATCTATCAGTGTATAAGATATTTGTATGGCAACTTTAAATAACAATACAATGCAACATTAATTCTTCACGCATAGGTAGTTGTTATGGCCGACTTCAATTCACCAGTTGACAATGCAAGTATAGATGGTATAAAACAAAGTTGAATGGAGATGTATTGAAGTCGTATGCAGAGATGCTAATGCAACAGTGCAGTTAATTGCAGGCTAATACCTTCTTGTTACACAAAGTTTATCAAAACTTAAGTGACAATAATTAATAATCAAAACCAATCAGCACCAATATATTAAAACCAATCAGCACATCTATGCCACTTAAATTATTGATTTTAGTAGATTAGGCTCTGTAAATTAAGAATAAATCGTAACCTTATGTGACATGTATTTGAATTGAAAGTGCACTCATAACTTACAAATGTAGCTTAAAGAAATATGTGGAGAAACCCATGAATTTCGACACATTCTCCCCAAAGACACATGTTTTATGAAAAACCGTAGTTCCTGTACGATGACATTGTGGTCAATGATGATGTAGTCTATTTAATTGCGCGTCTGACCATCGCGACTAGCCCAGTCTATTTTCGATGTTCCAGTTTCTTAAAAAAAGTGTTCATAGCTTCACGTTATTGCGGGTTGATAGGGGTCTTTGGTGGAGAGCATTGCCTTCACTTTTGTTCTAACGGTTATTCCGTCATGACGACCGCGCCGGAGCCTCGTTTGTTTTCCAGCAGGAAGCAGGATGTATCGGATGATCAAGATCATCAGTCAGGCAGCTTTTAACAAACAGTTGCATCTGCGAAAATTATATTTGGATATTTCAAACAAAATATGGATTTTAAAATATTTCTCTTTAAGAACTACAATCAAAATTCAAAAATATTAAATACACAATTCTATGAACCGAGTATTCGAACTATAATCAAAATTCTTTTCCTTCTTAAACTTAAGTTAAAGTTGAGGCCTTGTGCAATATCATCCCTCTATGGAATTCGACGTCCAGCATTCTGCCCATCTTTTTGGTGGGCGGCCGGGTGGCCTGGCTGCTTCTCTTGGCTTGTTGGTCATGGCCGCTTTTGTTTGGCTTTAGTCTGGCATGCGCCTCACATGGTGGCACCAAAATTCAAAAATATTTATTACACAATTCTATGAACCGACTAGAGTTTTCGAAAAGTGGTTCTTTAGGAGAATCCTAAAAATATCTTGGACCGAACACATCACAAATAAGGAGGTGCTTTCAAGTCTTAGAAAACAAGAGAAGTTGTAACAACTACCAAACGGCGCAAAACAGCTATTTCGGACATATACTTGTAGTACCAAAATATGCATTGTTACAACTCATTGCAGAGGGGTAAATAAAAGGAAAAATAGTCATTAGAAAAAAACAAATATTATGACTGAGAAATTTTATGCAGGTATGAGAACAATAAAGACCTGACATATTCTGCGAAGAATCGAGAAAAATATAATAACATTACATAAAGTATTATTTAGAACTTAAGTAAATATGTAAAAATAATTCCATAAAACCGTCTTCAGGACGATGTCTGCTTGTTACTATTCTTGTTCAATAATAAATAATCTATATTAATACATTAATGTACAAAATTGGTAACTATTTCATTTCTGTGCCGTGAGATAATCCTTAAATCACCTTATCTATTTATAGAATATTGATCGTCAAAGTAAAAGAAAGTTCAGAATAACACTTCTTAGTAAACAGTGTAGGTGACTTTTTTAGAGGGTCAATATACGCGTTAAGAACTTATTTTTAAATTCTGAAACCTTTTCTTAGATGATTTTATAAAAGTTTCATTAATGTGCACTTTATTTCCTGTCATGCATATCCCAAAAATACATATAATGGAATGATGGAAAAATGCCGTGATTACAAGTTACAACATTGGCGTATACAACATATTTGACATATTTACGATTCCCAATGTAGTAACGTACATTTCGTACTATATATTCCAATATATTTACTTTCAATATAGAAATGACCGTTTCCGACAAAGAAATTGGAATTCTTGATATAATAACAAGAGTATTTCCGATATAATAGCGACGGTTTGTAACCTTTTAACACGTGTTTCTGTAATAAAAACGACAATTTGCGTCATTTTAACGATTATTCCCGATATAAGAACGAGTGAATTGCAGTATAACGACACGACCAAGATAATTTTTGATATAGTAACTTGTATTAAGTCTTCATAAATTATTATTAATAACCACGTGACCGCACGGATAGGCAACCTGAGTATTAAGTTATTTATTTATTTATTTATTTATTTAATTTTATTTGCGGCCACCGTGGCCTAAATTGTTTTTGTTTTATTTATATTTTTTATATATTTTTATAAGTTTTTTGCTTTTTCTTTTATGGCGGCCAATAGACGAAGCAGCTGACGCTGCAAAATTAAAAAAATAATAATAATAATATTTGGACTGATTCATTTTTTGATAATTCGTTTTGAATTTTACAATTGGATGGGGGCAAGTGACGAAATCATTTTAAAATCCAAAGCAAGAAAGTCTGGAGATTTAAATCAAAAGTAGGTAAAAATGTGCCAATAAGTATAATTTAAGATCAAAATTTGCTTCGTCACCTGATAAAGGAAATGGTGCGTATGTAAAACTAGGTTTTAAACAAAACGTGCTCAAAAATTAACAGCGATTAAAATGACTGAATAATGCATCAAAAATTTATTCTCCAGAACACATACTCATCGTTCTTGATGATATTGTCAAAGAAAATAAAACTGTTACACTCTTCGAAGTTAATAACATGGTAAATATTAAAGAACCAATTGCTAATGAAAATAATTAAAAGCGCAAAGTTAGTATCATATTAAGTGCGACAACACCTTAAATAGCGTGTAATAAGACGAAAATTAATAGAAATATAAAACTAAATTTGCCGAAAGAAGGCATAAACGTTAGGAAAAATACCAATTATATATTTCGTAAATATAAAGGTGTGTACTGGTTCAAAAAATTTAACTTTTGAAAATGTATTCCGTAAGGCCGTAAGCGATAAAACTAAACCAATGCTTATTAAACTAAAAGAATCTATCAAAATGAATTTTTATGAGAATTTCAATTAAGATTACATAAATCGCCTTGAAGCATGCAAGTCTAGCCAGGAACTTGGGATTCCATAAATCGCCACAGTAATTTGGGTGATACATCAACAGACGAAAACGGAGAAATTCAAACAAATTAGATGACCCAAAAACATCATCATGTGACCTACAATGCCAAAGACCTAAAAGCCTTTAAATTAGCAGACGACGGACAGAAACAAAACCTGACATTTTCTTTATCACATGTGACTCTTCCAAAATCTTCCTATCTTATATACATTAACACCGCTCAGTAATGGTCAATGTCAGCATTTAGATCCCTATAATAACACCAACCTTTCAACCCAGATGAACAAAGGCATAAAATTATTACTGGTTTAAGTGCGTCAATACATAAAACAGCATGTAATGGAAGTAAGATTTATAGAAAGATAAAAAAAATATGATGGAAATATCTCAAGGAAAATTGGCTGCAAATCTTGGAGAATTGAATAATTCAAGAAGACGTAAAAGCAAAAAGGAACAAGAAAAATGAAGATACAAATATCTCCATGGCTAAACTTACCACCGACTTTATTATATCACAAATTTAAACAAAGTTACAAATAATTTTAACGCAAGAGATTACCCAGCCGATACACCAGATACGCAACGCGTTTTATCAGCATCCAGCTTTTTGGACATTAACAATATTTTATGTGATATTACTTTTTTTTTGAGAAAAAGATATATTTTGTTTTTTGTTTTGTACATGAAAATTAAATTATAATATCCAAACGCAATTTCGTACTTTTGTTTTGAATTTTTTTCTAACAGAACCCAAATATAGTTCATTTCAGAGTTACAAATAAAAATTATTTTTTTAACATTATGACATAACGTTATATAACATAACAATTATTTTTTAACGTTATTTATAACACTTCTATATGGAGTAGTGGAAGTATGGACGCTTACCGAAACGGCCAACAATCGTTTAGAAACCTTTGAGATATGGTGCCACCGCCGCATTTCATGGACACATAAAGTAACTAATGAAACTATACCTTTACGCATGCAAAAGGATAAAGAAAAACTTAAAACAGAAAATTATCATATTTCGGTCATAGCATGCGCAACCGGTACTCCTTCAGTTAATTATGCAGGGCAAAATCGAAGGAAAAATATCACCAGAAAGACAAAGAACCTATTGGCTAAACAAATTGCGACAATGGACCGGCAAGACTTTGATATGATTATTTCGAACCGCGGTAGATCGAATGATCTAGAATCGAATGGGCCAGATTGTTCTCCAACGTCCACTGAGGATACGGCGCATTAAAAGAAATGTACCTAATAAGAATTTTTAAAATATATTTCCATACGACCCATACTCAAGGTTTTTCTTATTTTCAAATGAATAGTAAATTTATTTGACACAGTTATATAAAAATATAAATTAATGAATGTACAAGGCTTTTAGAGAAGTATACAAATCATTCTCGTTCCTCTTTTAGCCTAATGCAGTTTTCCTTTTAGTTTAAAATTTTTCGTGTTCACCACAAAGCACAGGAAAGATTTTACTCGTTTTTTACGACAAGTTAATTTATTACACATAAAACTGAATTCTTATTAAATAAAAATGTGAAATAGTTATTTAGCAAGCCAAACACGCAGGAAATATAAATTTTCAACCGATAATTCTTGAGTAAACTTTACTCGTCTATAACTAGTTAGTTTTATGTTTATTTTGCTTCATAGTATGTACTAAAAAGTAAAATTGTTTTCTCTTACATTATAAAGGTAAATATTGATTTTGTTAAGCTACAAAATTATTTTTGTGTTTAGTGTTTATTACCGTAAATTATACCTTCTTAAATAAAAAGGAAGTTTGTTTGTTTCAATTTGACCAAGGACGAACCCATTAATGGGTAAATGCCTAAATGGGGTAATTACTTCCTCAAAAATTATACGAACTTTAAGTTTATATGTTTTTCAAAAAGGGTTTTGTAGCAAAATGTGTCAGCTCAAGTTCAAGCTCAAGTTTAATATGTGGCAAAAAAATATGTTATACGGCCATGAAAACGAATTTAAAAAAATTTAAATAAATAATTAAAAAATGCTTTAAAACCGAAAATTAAATATATTTTATTAACCAGCGACTTCAAACTTGAACAAATTGTTTGGTTTTTTGTCGATTTTTATAATCGGCTAAAATATGTTGTGTCTTTTGACCATTTTTAAAACCAAAAATTGTCATATCTTTGTTATTTTTTAACCAAAGTATTCGAAACAACGTTTGACACCTAAAAAAAAAGTTTCAAAAAATTGCAGAAATTGTATTACTGCACCTTTGCAAAATTTTGATGATGCGATAACTAAAAATGTTTTAAAACCAAAAAATGTTCTTTTTTGTAATCTGCATCTTAAATGATTTTAAATTTTTAAAAATGTTGATAGTAGCGTGGAAGGGTTATGTAAGTCCCGTATTTGATTTACTAGAACAGCATCGCAATTTCCCTTTAAAAGATAAATGGAAACCACCAAGGTTACATTGGCCAGGACAACTTTCCCAAACTTAAGGGTTTGCAACACACATTGTTCCCTTACTTTTATGTAGAAACTTAAAAACAGAAAATGCACAATACGAAAGCATAAGAGTATGGTACATGAAGAAGCAAAAATGACCAAAACTGAGAATAATATTTTTACATCGATGTAAAGATCTAAGCAGCGTATAACAACAGTATCTTCCTAATTTTTTTTTTACAAAATTAAACATTTTTATTAAATTTGATGCATATTTGCAATCTACTCTTGTAGAGTATTAAGCAAATTTGTTGATATTATAATATTGATGTTTTCGTGCGGGAAGAAGCTTCTTATCAGTAGGACTTCTGCCATTTTACAATCTAAATAAGGAAAGTTCCAGGTCTTGTGGTCCTGTTACCCGCCTTCTTAGTGGCATATTGTTGGATAGCTCTTGCACAAGGTTGTTGTCATACCCAGAGAGTCTTCCTCGGTATCAATCGGCCAGTCCTAGTATTTCGTCAGAAATGAAACGTAATGTCATCGTCCAAAGTTGCTGATATACCATGGTGCGTTGACCAATCTTTTAAGAGTTTTAGACTAAAATATTTGGATTATATTTACATTGGATTTTTTGGATCCGTATACCATAGGTCCAGATTGGTTTTATGATGATTTTTTATAATAAGATTTTGTTTTTGAGTGACAGTTTTGATTTTTTGCTTATCCACCAATACATTGGTTTTATCCTAATGTTAAGCAGCTAATGTTTGACTTTTATCTGTTTTTGTTACGTAAGACGTTGAGCGAAGTGTAGTCCCAGGTACCTCGTGTTTTGTTTTACTGGTTTAGATATGTTTCTCATTGTTGAGGTGAATCTGTAGATTTTCTTGTTATTTACCTAATGTGAGCTAAATTTACTTGATTGATTCTTATTTTCCATTTGATTAACCATCAGTTAATGAGATTAAGGTGGAATTGAAGGTTACCAGTCATCGGTTATCATATGTTGCTAATATATCCGAATTACCGGCAAATGTGGCGATTGTTGCGTGGTCCGTAGTAGGTAGCTCAGCAGTGTACAGAAGGCAAAGGAATGAGCATGGACACTGCCTTGAGAAACACCGGATTTTATTGGAGTGAAAAGTTCTGACCCCTGTATTGTATGTTTGTATGCCTCAAATCTCAAAAACAGAAGAGCCATTTTATTTAAATTTTAAAGTTTAATGATAAGGTTACTCTGTGTGGAATGTGCAAGTTTTAATTTTTTCGACAACGGCGTTTTAGAGAATTTGTAAATAATTTCGAAAAAAGCACTATTTTAATACATTTTCCCAATAAAATATAATTCAATTATTTCTCGACCAAATTGTATGAAATTTAAAAACTATATAGCTCAAACCTTTTCAAAGAGACCGTACGTTTGAAATTTTATAGATTTTAATCAACTTTTTTGATTAATTAGTAAACGTGGAATCATTTCAATTCGCGAAATATGCTGAGGATTAAAAGAAAGCCCTATGGTAATAAATAATAATTGTTATATTATATTGCCTTAATTATGTTTCGTTACTATTTTATTGCAAAGTAAATGTATTGCTATTTTTAAACAAAGATGAACGTAGTAAGTGTGGCTACAGACCTGGTGGTGCCAAGTACCGATCGGCAATTCCACATTCATGAGTTGTATGTCGTTTCTATTGCTGTATGTATCATTTAACCGCATCGTACTAATACCACCTCAAAATATATTAATTTATATAGCTTTAATATATAATACTGCCTTTTACATATATAAATATTTTTTCTTTCTTTCCCATAAAAACTTTCTTAATAATTAATTTTTGAATCCATGCATAAACAGGTTTTTTTACTTTAATATGTTAACGCCAATGAAAAATTATAAAATGACCTGAGCTTATGTAAAAATAAATTGCCTTTATAGTGCAGTTAAAAAATTGAAATCACTTGAATGTTTTTTAAGATATAGTTTCTTAAAGAAAACATTTTACTACGGTAGTGGTTTCTTGTAAAAATACTTTTTTTTTATTAATATAAATATTGGTATAAATTAAAACTAAAAATATTTGATTATTTAAAGTAGGTGAGTGGGAAGTGCGATGGGGGAAATGTAATATAGGAAAATTGCAATAAAAAAGAGATTTGATGTAGGGAAAAGGGACGTCAGTTTATAAAGTTCCCACATTGAAAGAATAGAAATGACATTTATAAGATTCTTCTGTTCCAGAATTCGACGATTATTACATGTCGCTGAGACCCAAAATAGAAAAAGAAATGTGCAATGTAAGCTACGGATTAAATATTCCGAATCCATCAGCACCTGAGCAACGTATTAACTGCAGGAATGTGTGGTTCCGTGAGTTTTGGAGTCAACACAACAAATGCACATTTGATAATTCTGGTAGAAAATGCACCGGACAGGAAGCAATTTCCGACTATGAACAAGAGGGTTTGGTTCCGTTTGTCGGTAAGTTTAAACTCTCCTATTGTTGGCATCAGTGGCCCTTATCGGATAAACTGACATGAAATGCACATTTACATACTCAGATCGCGAATAAATCTATATAAAGACCCCTACTGTATGGATATAGATCACACCCGGGAATTTGCTCCTATCTCACACCTCAAACCAAGCTTGAGATTTTTTTAAACTTGTAGCTTTATCTTTACACCCAATGCTTTAAGTACAACGTTTTTTACTTTTAAATATTGGGTATTATCCAAAAACAAAAATAAATGTATTACGTAAATTATATTTAAAAAAAGCGTTTTTAAATAATGATGTTTTGGTTTATTCCATGCATTAAAATTATAAAATAATAATGCCATTTTCATCATTTCCTTTTCTTTTCAAACATTAAATATTTCAAAGCTACTGAAAATTCTGACCATGTAAAAATTTTAGGCTGCATTTGTAGCATTTAGAAATTATCTGTCTTACTACAAATCAAAAAAACAATGAAAAAGTCAATAAAAGTTATATGTATTTATTACTAAAAATGTGTAGAAAGTTAATAATTCAAAAAGCACATATAACTTTGTACCAAAATTATAATATTTATTTAATTAAGAAACTAAATTTAGTTTTTGTATAAGGTCCATAAGACGCTGACTTTTATTACGTGTTTTGGTTGTTGATAATTTTTTTTTTTGGCGTGTAATCCCGAATATAACGCAATACCAAAATTTTGCATAAAGAAAAACAAAATTAACTAGAATTAACAAAAGTCCTCTTTAAAAAAGGAAACACATCTGGTGTCGAAATATTTAATTTTACTGTTATCATCTTTATGATTTTTTTTTAGTTTTACTCATTTAACGCCATTTCCTTTGGAAATATTGCTTTTGTAAATTTTTTTAATACGTTATTTTATTTTTTATTGTTTTTCTCTTTTCTTAACTCATATACTTAGAGTTTGGAGCCTAGTAGCTATCTTCTCATTTCTTATACAGTCTAACTAGGTGATTTCTTCAATCTTCCTCAGATATTTCTTAATTCCTCGTCTCTTATTCACGTTGTAGCCTTTACTACGCCAATCCTGGCGCATAGCCTCTTCTTTTCCTGTAATGCTGCCAACTCACATTACAGGTGGACCTACAGTTTAACATTGATTCCAAACCACTGGAGTTACATAATTTCTCATCCAACTCTGGACCAGGGAAGGGTTTTAGCCATGAAACCGCATGCTGGCTTGGCAGGCAGGAGAGTTGGGCAGTGTAGTGCACTTAAAAGTTTTTATTGATCATGAGTGCGAATCCATGATCAGCAGTCGGATGCCTAAACCGCTTAGCTACACTGCGTTCTCTTAGAAGGTTTTGTTTATTGCTGGTGCCATACCCGTTAAACGAATGGTTGCCAATAATGGCTATCATTACTCTGAAGATAGCGTTGTCGGTTGTGCCAACTATTGTCTCAGGTTTTTAAGCGAAGATGTTCTTCTTCTTTTTCTAAAATTAGTTTACCGTTGATTTTTTTGTTCAATGACGTAGTAAGAAGTATAAAATTGGTACCCCAGAAACACACCCTATCCTTCAGAGGGACAATTTTTTATACCAAAAAGCTGCTTTAAAATATTTTTTACAGGACGCCAAGATAGCTTACCACTCTTTACGTTTTTTTTTTTCACTTACTTATTTTATTTATTACGCGTCTATACACCGACATCTCAAAATACTTAAGACACTTAAAAGTAGCTTCTGTGAGATGTAAATAATTCATTTTATATTGAAGGACAGAGAAAATTTTTAACAGCGAACCATTGTCATTCTTAATTCGACGTTTAGTTCTACTGTTTTTCCGTGCGTGGGAATGTCGCTTTCGCTTGTTCAATACGAAAGCTCATCACTACTGAATGATTTCAGGCCGCTTGGTAGGTAGTTGTCCTGGATTTATTTTATTCGACTCTTCTAGCTAACTGGACCTATTTCATATATTCTTCTTTTTCTTAAGTACCATGTCCTTCCAGAACGTTGGTCACCAATAAGGCTGTTACTTTGTCGACGGCAAACCTAAATGGACAGCTTGAGTTGAGATTATATCAGTAACATAGGTTCTTGAGCCATGATGTTTATCTGCGGCCCGGCTTTCTTTTACCAAAAAATGTTCTGCAGTAATTGGTATTTTTTGCCTCTCATAACATGTCTGAAATATTGTAGTTTCCTCCTTTTAATGGTGGTAAGAATTTCGGTGGACTTATTCAGGCGTTGGAGTATTACCAAGTTGAATACTTTTTCCGTCCATGAAACTTTTAGTATTTTTCGATACGTCCACATTTCAAGGGTTTAAGTCATCTTTTTAAAACTTGGTGATTGTCTTGCTTCCATACCGTACAGCAGGGTGGAGAAGACATATCATCTGAGAAGTGGGATTCTTGTAGTTTACTTCAGATTTCTACAGCACAATACCCCACCCATGCTTCTAAATGTTGCTCTAGCCTGCTTAATTCCTAATTTCACTTTCCGCAGTGTTTGTTATTAAATTGCCTAGGTATTTTATTTGGTTTACTGGTTTCAATAGATCACCCCCCAACTGTAATGTCAGCTACGATATTAGATTGCTTGCTAATTACTAATACTTTGGTATTTTTTGCATTCAGTTCGAGTCCGGCCATTGCGCATTTTTCGACGACTGCATTCATACATCCAGCTCCTAATTGGTTGTGTGGTCAGACTTCAGACCAAATATTCTGCACTACAGCAACAGTAGCAATGATTCAATATAACCTTGTTTTATGCCACTTTTTTATTGACATATCTTCTGTTGTCCAGTCCCTAATTTTTAGATTTGCTCCAGTCGCTAATGTAGGTAACTATAAAGATGTTTTTATGTTACACTTTGTAGAATGCTTTCTCAATATCGATAAAGCACAGGACAACATCGCTTATCCTATCTCGACATCATTGCATTGGTCTCTGGATGTTAAAAAGTTCCACTCTGATTTCCAAATTTTAACGAAATCCTAAATGAGTTTTCCTAATGTGGAATAGCTTTAGGCCATTGCTCATCGGGTTTATTGTGTGGTGGCTGCTGCATTCTGTGGTTCTTGCCTTTTTAGGGATAGGTATAAACTTTGATTTTAATCAATCGGATGGAATATTACCTCTATTGTCCTAGCATTAAACAATCGTACTAATACTGCTTTTTCATACAAGAGATTTATAGTTTTGGTTTATTAGATAGAATTGTTTTGTGGATTGCACAAAAACTTTTATAGTGATACCTACGCACTTGAAGGTTTTTAATTCTTCTTTCACTTCCTACGTTTCATTATTTACGTCTTATTAACATTTTGTCCTTGCTTGCTTCTTTTTTATTTCAGGTGTTTTTGTTTTTCAGTTTGAATACCTGTTACTTTAACTGAATTAATTGCGCAGCCCATAATGTAAGCTGCATTATCCTATATCGATCTTCTTAATTTTATTTTATTTTCTTCAAGATGTTGTTCTAAAATATTATGAAGTATGAACCATTGCGGACCTAGTATCCACATATTTTGATTCTCTTCTATTAGACTCCTATCGATATTTCCTTCTTTGGATGTATTGCAGATGATTTTCTTGGGTGTTTTATATGTTGATGTCCATATATTTCCATTATGTCTTGTAATCACTGTTAATATTTCCAAACCTTTTCTGTAGATCCCGTATTATGCATTTCTTAGTATTAAGAGACGAGCAGTAATTGCTTTGATTAATGATTGTATCGAGGCCCTTTTTTGCCACTTTTATGAATTCGTTGTGTACAAAAATGTTACCATTGTTTATGTAACTACCGTCAATTTAATGTACGCGTTTTGCGATACTCCTCATACTTTGCTGGCTTCTGTTGCGTTGTTGACTATTCTTTGAAAGTTTCCCAAGTGAGTTACTACCAGTGCTGTGTTTTCGGCGTATCTTATGTTGTTGAGTAGTATACCATTCATATTTATTAGATATTTTGTCGAGAGATTTGTTGTAGTCGATGGCATCAATTAAAAGACGTATGGTGCGATGGTCTGCGCATAGTCTTGCGTTCGTTTTCTCTGGGATTGCCACAAAGGTTGATGTAAGACATTCCTCTGGTATCATTTTTGTTAAGTATATGATGTTTAACAAGGCTTTCGATCTTCTGTTAGTTTCGTTGCCTTCGTTTTTATGTTCTGTATTCAACTTTCAGTTGTAATTCTTTTATTTCCTCGCATTTGTTTTTATACCATTTTTTCTTATGGTTTTTATGGGGATTTCGTCAATTTATGTTTGTTGTTTCAGACGAGTTATCTATAGGTGTTTTTTTTTGAGTTTTGTTTTGTCATTCCTGTAGCCACTAAACAGTATGTTTATTATTTATCATTTTAGTTACTTTCCATTACTTTTTTGTTCCTGTTCCCATTATATCTAGATTTTCTTTACTTCTTATTTTACATGTTCCTATTAATTGTCCAATTCCTTGCGTATTTATTTTTTTATATTCCTGTCTTTGATTTTATGGTTTTTCTTCCTTATTGCTCTTCTTTTTTCGTTGCCTATCTACTATTGGATGTTGGCAAACACAGTTCCATATGTTTCCCTATCTGTTGCTGCCCGAACCAGATCCCCGATGTTTATAAGACCTGTCCACACTTTTAAGTTCCTTTATCAAGACATTTGGGTTCTTCCACATTGCGATTGCATACCTCCCTCCCCGCGCCTGCTATTATTCTTTAAAGGTAAGTTTTTATTTATTATTTAAATTTTATTTTTTTGATATTGACTATTGAGTGTTCCCCTTTATCTTAGATGCCATACTTTTGATTTCTCTCTGGATTTTTTACACGATTATAGTTTTATTTTATTTCCCTTTATATAATGTTGTTACTTTCATGATTACCACCCAGGTAGCACATTTTTTTTCATATAATTTTTTTATTTGCTTTTGATTAGCATAAGATATTTTGTTCTAAATATGATATATTTTAATTTATCACATTTTCTATTGTTATTAATAAGTGAAAGTCACATAATAAACTTTAACTGTTTTCAAGTTTTTACAAATTGAAATCTTTCAGTGAGCAAAGCATCTAAAAGTTGAAACGAATAGCAACAGAAATGTCGATACGGCATAAAACTTTAACTTTGGTAAAATATTATAACAGAAAAGTCAATATATTAAACCTAATTTGCTCTAATAAATTGAAAAAGTGTTTTACAGCAAATTTGAACTTAATTAAATAATGAAAACAGAAATTAAGATTGTACATAAAATGATAACAACTTTTAATTGTTTCTTTGTTTTTGAGCAATAAAGTACAATAATTGTTTAAAACAATAAATTTTGTAAAGAAACATATTCCTAATCTATAACCTAATAAAGGACTTATTATTATAATGTTTTAATGTGTAAAAAAAGTTTTCCTCTGTTTAGTATGAACAAATTAATTTATTTAATCCTTATGGGATATCTCAAAGTCAGAACGTGATATGGAAATTTTTTAATGAAACAATTGCAACTTTTTTTATATGATGTATGTTTAAAATTTTCCAGAAAACTAAATATAATAATTTTTTCAAAAAATTAAAATTTTAGAGAAACCAACACAAAAATTTTAACACGAATGGATAAATTTTTGGCTGTAGTTCATCAATTTCAGATTAATTAAAGGACTTTATGGTTTAATGAATTTAAACAACAAATACCTCTATTTAGATTGCCTTTACGTAATTTAAATATTAGTATCCAAGGATTTACATCAATGCGTTACAAATTTCGCACCAGTATTGGAGAGATTTATGGTTACTGATAAATAGCTCGCCAATTAATGTGGACACCTTGCTAATATAAGCCGTCCACCTTGGGAAAGCCAGAAGAAAAAAACTATCTTTATATCTGATATCCTTAAACGATTATCATGGGAGATCTAAATACCAAGATTGGTAAAAGAAGAATCGGCGAATGTTTCGGGGAGTACGGATAAAAGTGGCAAGAAAAAACGAGGAGAGAAACTACATAATATAAACTACCATCATACCCACTTTATGATGTGCACCATAAGATGGTCCTAATAACTTAGTCAAGAACCAAATTGACTACATGTTGATGAACAAAAGATTTCTAAATAGCTGCATCTCAGTCAAGACCTATCCAGGTGCAAAGATATAAAAGGATTACTACCTTTTAGTAAGAATATTTTGATTTAAAACGAACCAAGAAAAGAAATTTCGGTAGCTATCCTGAATATTCGATATTCGACTGGATGAATGTCTCCCATTCTGCCCACAGGCCAATGAATAGGAGGAAGATTATCGTCCGCTATTAAAACCATACCTCCCTTATAAAGTGAGCCTTCGGTGCTTATCTTTAACCTAGTTCTTTGTTGTAAGCAATAAGTGTATTTTCGTGCCCAGCGCTTCTAGAAGTGTTACCTCATTTTTTTAAATGTTGCTAGCAAGATTACCGATTGTCTTTTGCATCCAACAAGTTTAGTTGTAAAATTGCAGTCAATGACTCTTTAATTAGACCCGGTGTTAAAGGTGACAGATCATTGGGGTCTGATGAAAGCGTTTGCATCTCTTTAAATGGTAATTTTGTTTCGCCTACTACCCTTTTCAAATGACCCTTCATAGATTTAACTGCAGCATCCCCTAGTCCTCCAAAAGTGGTGCTCTCAGTTTATTTGATCATCGCCGAACGGTTCTGTAATTTTTTGTTGATGTTGCTTGGAAGACACTAACTTGTACAATTGTGTAAAGTAGTTGTTGGCGCCCACGAAATTAGATCCATTGTCTGAATATAGGTTTCGTGCCTTTCCTCCCCTTGCAATAAATCTATTAAGTACAGTAATGAAAGCTTGTGATCTGACAGAAACGATTTCAATGTGAACCGCCTTTGTTGCAAAACATAGAAATATTGTTGCATATACCTTTACTGTTCGCTCACTCCTTCTATTGCCTTCTTTTATTGAGAATGGACCAATGCTCAGGTAAATTTCCCATAAGTGGTTAAATTTGAATAGGTTTATTGTGATAGCACTGTATACATGATCTTAAGACCTTGCAAACCTTGCATGTGGCTGCAAGGGGCAAATACCTTGCACCAATGTGTGAGAGGTCAACTTATTACTATTAGTCAAATGATGTTCCTTTGATAGTAGAATTTGATATTTGTAGTTTACATTTTCCCTTTGTCAAACGTCCGCGTGATCGAAAAATCACACCGGTAGTGAGTGCTGGAGATCTTCATATTTAGTGACTTTGTCAATTTACTTGTTTGTCTTGCTAGTAGAACTGCTGCATATAATTCTAATCGTAGAAGTGAAGTCGGTTTCAGTGGAGATACTAAGATTTGATAAGATTTGGTACAAGATGTTGTTGGAAATGTAAATGCAAGCCCCATATGCTAATTTACTAGTGTCACAACATCCGTGCAGTTCAATGTCTTGGGACGGAACTAGTTTTCTGGGTATGTGGAGCTTGTTGAGATGAGCCAGTTGTTATCGTAACCATTTTCAAAGATGAGCCAGTTGTTATCGTAACCATTTTCAATTAATTTCGGTAGGCAAGGATTCATCCCATAATAGAGTAGGTTGCCATAGTTGTTGTATATCTTGGCTGTGAGAATAACTGGTCCGATTATCCCAAGCGGGTCAAATAATTTGGCAACTTCGAAAATGATTGTGCGTTAAGTGATATGCTTTGATTGCCAAGGTTAGACCTTGTAAGATAACTTTACCATGCCATGATTCCAGTAAAGTCCCGGAATTTTTCGGTTGTCACTTATGTTAAACATGTCTTTTTTCTCGACGTTCAATTCTTCTGTTATGTCAATATCGTTGCTTACACATTTATGCCGCGTGAAACCTTCCTTGGTTAACACGCCCCTTATTTTTGCAACACTGGGCGTGTCTTCTGCTGTTAGAAGGTCGTCAACATAAAAGTCTCGTTTGATGATGTTGGAGGCCTGAGGATATTGAGCTTTTTTTTTTATATGCGATGTAATTTAGACTTAACTGCCAATTATGGAAAAGATGTAGTGCCAGGTTAAGGTACTGAATTCGTAGGTGTCAAGAGGCCATCGCGCTAAAAAATATTTTGATATGAAGTGTGCTCCGGGCTCACACAAACCTGACGGTACATTTTTACTATGTCAGCTGTTGAGTTCAAAATCGGTCTTCTTGTAGTGTTGGTCCGACCAATAAGGTGTTATTTAGTGATATACCTGTATCCGATTTGCCAGATCCATCAAAGATTACTCAAAGTTTGGTTTTAGGGTCCCCTTTAGTGATAACTGGGTGATGTGGAAGGTTTTTGTTAAAGTCATCAATTCGCTTCATGTGCCCAAGCCGCAAATATTCATCCTTAAACTGAGTATACTGCGCTTTTTAAGAAAAGTTGCCGATCAAATCGGTGTGTTAGCATTAAGAATCTTGATATTGCTGCCTGGTGTACACTTCTGAGATTTGCCAGTTTTGAGTTAAATGGTAACCGCGCCATAACCTGGCTATTTTTTGTTACAGGAGTGATGTTCATTGCCTTTTTTGATGGTCCAAAATAGGTTATTGATTGATGTGTGCATCATGGATTGTAATAGAAAATACCTAGACAAGTTTCGTTTTTTGTGCAGCTACATATCCAGTTGGTTTATTTATTTACTGGTGCACTTACGTGGTATTGTAAGTCTGTTTAGTTTTCTTTGGTATTGGCATATCCTTTACTTGAAAAGACTATGCTGGTAGGTTTTCAGTAATTGTTGAGAGTACAAACTGTGACCCCAATCTGAACTCATTGGTTGAACCGAATGTATCTTTACATCGGTAGCCTTGTAAATGAAGGTTGGTACTGCAGCGATGTCCTTGATTGTGCAGACGTTTTCTTGAGTTAACCCTGACTTTTCAGCGAATTTCTTGGTATTAAAGTTTGATTGTGACCCGGGGCCAAACATCGCAAGTCGCAAGTAGGGTAGTTTGAGGAGCAGGTTTGTTGGTTGATGAAGCATTTGCTGAGGCGTGTCCCTTATTGGTTCGATTTAGTAACGTGTTGTGCCTTTGGTTGCATTTCCGACATTTGGTGGAACGACATTCTGCAGCTGTATGAACTGGTCTAAGACAGTTAGCGCATAGTCTCTTTGTTTTGCTTTGACTTGACGTGCAGGTGTTTTTAATTGTAAAAGTATGGCACAATTAAAAATTGAATGATTTGGATGGCGGATCGGGAAATTGGATATTAGATGCTTTCTTGTTATATGTGGCTGGGTCCTTGACAGCAAATCCTCCACAGTGTTCACCTTGTTGACGACAAAATCCATAAGTTCATCAAACATTGGTATCTGGTAAAGCCTAAGAATGTTTTCCCAATCTCTTTTTGCTTCCTTGAAAAGCTTTGGCAGAGTTATATTTACTAGAAGGTCATCCCATGCTTTAGTTGGACGTTTTAGAGCCTTAAATTTATTAACGCAACTCATGCACCCGTAATTTGTGATATGATCTTCCCGGGTCGTCGTTGGCAGATTCAATATTGCTGACACATGCTTCCGAATAATGAGCGAGTGCTTGTTGTCAAACCGTTTCTTTAGCAATTCCTATGCTACATTGTAGTTGGCACTCGTAACTTCTAGAGATGAGATTACATCAATCGCAGTACCTTTATTGTTGATTTTAGATATTGAAGTTTATTTACGGCTGATAATTTAGGGTTATCTTCCATAAAAAGTGGATAGTCAAGGCGAGGCAGGTTGGCTCGTTGGTTCATACCGTGTGAATTATTAGTCAAAATTCTTGACGTTGTTGGTTGTTGTTGGCTTGCCTTTAACAATCGGTTAATCTTGTTAACCAGTAATAAATATGTGTCTTCAATTCATCTTGTTCTTGATTATATTCAGTATTTGAGGTGGATAGAAAGCTGAACTTCGTGAAATGGTTTCCATAGTAATTTCAACCTTTGTTTTTTTCTAATAGTTCTACTTCGTCAATTTCGTGTTCGTGTGCATCTTCGATCTGGTTACGGATGGGGGTTAATGTTGCCTTATGCTGCGTCTCTTGATTTTGTGCGCCCTCAAGGCGTTAGCTAAATCGGCCATGGTGATGACGTTACTTGGATGGTTTAAATGTAAGCGTTTGCACAAAAACCGTGTTTGATGGTGTTTTTTAATAGCCCAGTAGATGTGACTGGCACTAGCGTGGTAAGTTTGTCGTGATAGCCCAGGAACTGTGTCTGGCACTATTCGGTTCGAAGGACCAAAATAAACAACTTACACATTCCCACATTTAAATGATCGACTTGGATAAGTGCACTGGCTGGTATTAAGTTGAACGGCAAGCACAATAGTAACTTAAGGTACGCCAAAGATGCAGTAGTATTTGCAGACAGTTCTGAAAACCTCCAGGAGCTAATAAAATGATATGAATTAAATTTGCAACAAATTTTATTTTTATATTTCTTTCCAACGATACAAAAATATCCATTAAAACAATTGTTTCTCGAAAAATTATTTTTTGAACAATTGTTTTTCGAAAAATTGTTTATTCGAGTAATTTTTTTTCGAATAATGTACACTGAACCACCTACAAGTAGCTGCAAAATATTGAAAAGAGTGCAAAAATATTTATATTAATAAATGAACCGTGGAAAATTTACTGAAGATAAAATACCAAACGGGGAAAGCCAGAGCTACATTTTAGAAGATAACAAGTATTTAAAACCAATGACAAACGAAGGTCACGCTTCTCAGATGCTTGATCTTTCCAGTGTTTTATTTGGACACTGAAAGAAAAAGTCAGCAAAAAACTTAAGTCATTCGTGATGTGGCTTTGCCAACGCATTTTTGAAAATCTCATGAACATCACCAACGGAAACACAAAAAACAAGGAAGCTGAAATAGTTAGGATATATAATAAGGAATTTATAAAAGAGAATTATTGCTTATGCTGCAAGGAAAGGTAGAAGGAAAAACTAGGCCTGAGAAAAGAAGAATTTCGTGCTTAAGAAACGTAGAAGCCTGGCCTATTCGGAACCGCAATAAAAAAATACCGCGTCACCACAATGATCGCAAACATTCGAAACGGATAGGCACCGAAAAAAAAAGAGAGAGATAATAATATTAAAAAAAGCTGCTTTTCCATTTATAGTTCCTAAATGATAATAATACCAATATCAATTAAAATATTTAAAATATGTTCTCACTATTATTCTAATATATAGGTAATACATAAAATTTTGCGTTTGGAACTACGCTTTTGTATAAAGTTTGTAAAATCTGTTTTAAATATTTTGCATGCAAGTTATTAAATATTTTGCGAGCAATAACTTGCAAGCGATATATTTTATAAAATAACTTTCCTTGGAGATTTACACCTACGGGTGAGAAAGTTTTCCTTAATAGAATGTTTTGGTAATACTTTTTATCCAAAGCCGTTTTACCCAATTTATTTCACGTACGTTATTATCCTATAATGGAATCTAACCCAAACATTTAAATAATTTTTAAATAAAATTATATTATAGGTAATCTCGTATATTGGTGATTGATTTATTATTTTGAGTGGAATTTAATACGCGTAAGAAAAGCTCTAAAATGTTTTTTATGCTAATAATAGAGCTTTTACCTTTAAAGGTAATGGTCTCTTTTGTATAGGCTTTGAGATTTCTAGATCCCCACATCTAATTCTAATATTCCCTATTAAGTGTTTTTTATACGATCCAAGAACAGCATCGCGCTAGACAAGCAATTTATGACACTATTAAAAAATAATTGAAATTATAATTAAAAAAAAATATATTTTTAATCAAGCAGACATTTTTTACAAAATATTTTTTTTGTAATATTGATTTAAAATTTTATTTTAATAGGACTCACTTAATTAATTAAATCGTCATTTGACATCACGAACAATTTTCTAAAAATGTAGCCTTTCTAAAAATTTTGGGCACGATGCATTATTTTCTGCATTTTTATGTGCTCCAAAATGCTGCATTTATTCAAGATTTTAATGCACAACATTTTTTATGTCTGTAAATCAAAATTATGTAAAAAAAAATGTGGTGCAGAAATTGACTCAAGCGACCTGATGAAGTATTGCGCTTCAAGATCGCGCAGATAATGGGAGGGGTACACGCACCAAACCCGCACAGATAATGCACTAGTTTTAGCAGAAATATAAAACAAAACCCAGATATCCTGATATCCATATTTCACCTCTCCTTACATCTAAAATGCACAGCAGAGCTTTTTAAAAATTAAATTGAATTATTCTTAAGTACTGTATCCATTGAGGGTTGTTGTCAACAATCCAGGCAAAACCATATCGATTTTGAGCGGCTCTATTATATTCTTTGTAAATAATTTCAGGAATTTATACTTTACGTTACAGAATATATGGCCGAGGAAGGCTGCTTTTTTTTCAATTTCCAACAGATCTGTAAAAGTGTCCTAAAACTTCTCCATTAGTTGTGTAATCGGTCCATGGTATCTTGATGAGACTCTTAAAAATGCACATCTCAAATGCTTTTAATTTTTTAAGAGTTTTGACGTTAAGGGTCCAGCCTTTGGATGGTTAGGGAGCTTCTTATATTAAAGTACATCTGTTTTTCTTCTGAATTTAGCGAAAAAGAAATTATTAATTCAAATGTGGGGTGCTGTTCTAGCCTGATTTGTTGAAATATTTCCCTGCCTCTTTTGCTATTCTGCTGTTAAGATATTTGAAGACTTGAATGAGTTGTCCACATATAGAGGTGCTTGGTATAGAGATGTTAGCTGGCAAAGCCGGTTTTTATTGCAGATATTCTTTTCTTAATCCTTTACGAGTTGTCCGTATTCAAAGATGTAATTTTTCAAAGCTGGCTCTTCTATCAATATCATCACCATAGTCTTCTCGGTATTGATTTTCAATACGAATTTATTGCGCTTGGACGTTAATGGTTCATGCCTTCGTATCCCTTTATAAAACAATATGTCAACTAAATTCAGTCTCTGGATTATTAAAAAGCTTCTTATATTAAATATACTTAATACAGCTGATTAAAAACCTATATCAGAATAACACAACACGAGTCAAAATCGGAGAAACGAAACAGTTTTCAACGTCAAAGCAGAAGTAAGACAGACAGATGCATTTTGACGCACATGTTGTTTAACACGTATAACGAATACATTATGCGCAGTCTTGGAAGGATGGGACGAAAAAGTGGCAGAAAAATCAGATCTACGATATGCTGACGATACTTTAATAATTGCATCAAGTATTGAGGAACTTGAGAGTATCATAAAAAGATTGAGCGATATAAGTTTGGGCTGCAGCTTTGACCTAATAGTGGAAAAACAAAGGTAATGATTTTTGACAGAGCTAAAACCAACCATAGTCATATCCAAACTGTCGCTGGTTTTGATGTCGTAATCCAATTCAACCATCTCGGCCCGTTCGTAAACAACAGCGGAGGCTGTGAACAGGAAATCAGGTACCGTTTGAGAATGGTAAGGGTAGCGACGGTGAAATTGACAAAAATATGGAAGGACACGGCTATATCTCGCAAAACAAAAATCCGACTCGTCAAAGCCTTGGTTTTCCCTATTGCTACATATACAGCAGAAACCTGGATGCTAAAGAAAACGGATACAAGAACCAAATATGCCTTCGAAATGTGGGTCTACAGACGAGTGCTTCGCATCCCTTGAACGGCACTTGACATGACAGTACGCCTGTCAACCAAAATTAATTAATCGTTCCTACAGTACTTTGGCCAAATCTCAAGAAGACAGAAGTCCATGAAACAAATAATTGTTCAAGGAAAAGTAGAAGGGCGCAGACCGCGGGAAAGATCACCCACCCGCTTGACACACCAGATGGGAAAGCTTACTGGTCAAAAACTACATGAAGCTTCCCACTTTGCCCAAGATAGAGACGTGTGGGCAGCATGGGTTCGACCTATACCAATATGATGTCACCAAACCCTTACGAAAGGTAAATGATCGAGAAGGAGGGGATTGAAATACATTTTTTGGTTGTTCTTTAGCAAAAATGTAATTTTGCTTCCATTATGGAGTGTTGTTCTGGCCTGAATTGTTGCGATATTTTCGTGTCTTTCTTCTATTATTCTGCTGTTGAGATATTTGGAAACTTGTATGAGTTATCTATATAAAGATGATGGATATAGAGATGTTAGCTTGCAATGTTGGTTTTTTTCCATCACTTGTTTTTTGGTATTGATTTTTCATCATCATCGGGCACGACAACACGATTCCACTCTGACTTGTCTGATGCTGTAAGCTTGATGTGCTTGTCTGCGCTCATATGTCTCGATATTAAGTCTAAGTATGCCTCTTTTGGCCTGCCTACAGGGTTTTAACCGACCTCCGATTTGTAGATAGCATAGATGTTAGTATACTCTTCTTTCTTGAGTTGACGTTCTCTGATGACTTTGCATATTGGTCGTTGTCCAGTTCATCTGTAGAGTTCTTGATTCATCATGTGGTCTTCCGCTTGCATGATGTCCAGGATGATTCGATAAGATCCTGGCAAAAATATCGAGCTTCTTCGCTAGTGTCTCAGTGAGAACCCAAGCCTCGCAACCATATAGCAGCACCGATATGCATGCTGCATTGAAAAGGCGCAGCTTGAACTTGACTGGTGGATTTTAAGATTGGCTTAAGCCTCGAGAAAGCCACTCAGTGAGTGCGATTCTGTTGTTGACGTCTTTGACAGTTGAACCGACATATGATCAGAGATATTTGAAATCATCGACCGTTGCTATTTCTTGGCCCTCGCTCCCACGTTTGGAGCTGCTAGTGTCTGGTGGTTGATTCAACTGTACCTGTTCGGTTTTCATGGTGTTAAGTCGAAGTCCTACTGTGGATGCTGCGTTCTTGAATGAGTCGAGCTGTTGTTGTGCTCTTGGAGCGCTGTTTTCGAGTAAGGCTACATCATTGGCAAATGCGAGATCATTTAATTTTCTCTCTACCGCAGTCGTTGACAGAAATGAAGTTCCTCGCGCTGCTCTTGGGTTTGTTCTCTGTGGGACAGCTCTATGTGTCTATCACGATAAAGAGAAAGGAAGCCAGCTTATCTCCTTGGAGAACCCAGTTGAGACTCCAAACGGTTCTGAGTGCTCTCCCTTAACGTACACTCTGCTTGTCGACTCGTCGTACAAAACTCGGATAGCTTCCACGATCTTCTCGGGTATTCCGTAGTGACGAAGGATAAAAGACATCATGTCTCCGTCGATCGAGTCAAAGGCTTTCATGAAGTCGATGAAGGTGATAAATAGTGGAATATTCTTGATTTTTAATAAGAGTTAATACCCTTCGTACGATATTTTACAGTTTTTATGTAATTTGTCATTGTTTCCATAGTATTGAAGGGTGTTGTTCTGGTGTCTTTAATTTTTTTGCAAATGTTCTTGTCCGATTTAAGATCTTCTTTTGTCCAGCTGCTGTGATATTTAATTTTAGAAATTTCTTAAACAAGTTGTCCATATAAAAAGGTGTAATCTTGCAAAATTGGTGTTCTTATCATAACTATAACCTTGGCCTTTTCGGTATTGATTTTCAATGAGAATTTATTGCCTTTAAACAATACTTTGTTCATTATTGTACAGGTCATTAATTACATAATATTTATTACTGTTATTATGATTTGCGACACACTTCCTCAACACAAGCGTTGGGAACTATTTACCTTCCCCTCGCGAGTAACGGGTGGGAAAGGCTCTGTGGGGGTTGCTTTTGTAGATGTTGTACCTAATTTCATATTTGGGAACTTTGTAACATTGTTCACTACAACGGATTTCTTAACTGGTGGTTAATTTTTAGCATTTTTCAGAAGTAATTTTGTTATAATCCCTATTCAAAATAATAGCGGTCTGGTAGTTTTTCCATTAAGTTTTAAAATGTCTTTAATTTGGTGAGCAAATTGTTTCAATTAACTTCTAAATTATGTTTAATATTATTCGTAATATACCACTTCTGTGTGTTCTTGTAGGAGGTGCAGTTTCGTTTATATTATGACCATCTGGGGAAACCATTTAGTTAGGTCCAGGTCTAGTTTAACAATGTTATTCACCAGAAATTTGAAATCTTTCTGGCCAAAAAAAAAAACATCTGCATAATGACTGCTTCTGCATTACCTTCGCAAGTCACCATGACGGTTTAATTTCAGTTACACTCTTTGGAATAATTATTATTATTGTTGGTCAATATGGTGATGCATTGATGAGGAACGCAAAGTACTTTTAGTTATAAAGAGAGATATACGCAATATCTTAACTACGTACTTAGAGAAAAAAATAATAAAGGACAAAGGAGTGTAGAACGAAAACAGTATCCTGGCTTAGCAACATAAGAGAATCGGTTCGGTTGTTGCTTCAGAAGTGGTACTCAAAGAAAAAGAAATAGCAAAAGTAATAAAGAATATTTAGAATTTAAGGAAAAAGCAACGCTACAGGGCTATCAGCGGCAATAAAGTAACGCAAGATGTTAAGAATCTGGCCATTGATATCGATTCTGTAGATTTTAAACACAAATAAAAGTGGAATCTGAGTGTATATATAAAGACACATCTTTATCGTTCACCGTGCTTTCACTGAGAAAATATACCAACTTTAACAAAAAAGACCAATGGAAAAATAAATTCTTAGAAAGTGACCTTGTATACAATATTCGACGAATAATCTGTTTCTGCTGGATTTTACCGTTTATGGTGTTTATTAAATCGAGAATAAAGAAAACATGGAAAATGAGTTAACTTATTATTAAAGTGGGATATGTGGAGCTCAGAAAACGAATGTATTACGAAAAACAAACGATACGACATTGTGAAATAAAAGCTTTTCTGGCAAACCCTGCCGCAATAAAGTGGCTAGAGAATTTGGAACTTCAACCATTTTAGCAATTGCGTGACACCTACAATAACAAAAGCTAATATCTCTATTGTTTATAATATATTTATAGTTTTTTTTAATCATTAACGGGCTTGCCCTATCGCTTATACTGTAATGCCACTAAATACCAAAAATTACCTAAATCGCTTGAGCGGTTATGAAATTATGGTTTAGGCGAGTTGTGTGGTAGTAGTGCTAGATTTTCGTTTGTGTATTCAATATACATGCAACATATATATGATTTTATAAGTCGCAGCCTTTTTGCAAATTTAGCCCTTTTAACTAATACCAACCTTGTTAATGGATAACAGACGTTCGGCAAAAAGTATAACGTCTATCCTGTCCGCGTAAAGTGTATATTTATCCATCCGTTTAAAATTATGTCTTTTCCTACAGATATAGGCGCTGCTATACTAGTAGGACAAAATGACAGATCTAAACAACAATTTTACAAGTGAAACTAATACTGTGCTTGAATTGAATTACTTATGGATACTTCAAAGAAAACTAGGGACTAAAAATATTTTGAGTGATAACGGCCGTAAATTTTCCGCCATTGTTGTGAAGATGTGATGATTATGTGGCCTGACTGTAAAATAATAAACGGCAAACCTGGTTGGCCAGAAACCGAAGGAAATGTAGAGTATAGTAACCAAGATGTGGAGAATACGCAGTTGGAGGGAGGATAATAAATCTATCTATAAACTCTTCTGATGGAATGATTTTTTGTCCAGTAGCAAAAGAAATATTTTTTTCGCAGAGCTATATATCGTAACTGATACCATTCTTCAGAAAAAGACCTAGAAGGTTTTTGCAAATATGAAAAATGGACCTTAACGTCAACGATGAACGCCAGTAAAGAATGCAGCATTTGGCAAAAATAAAACTAACCTAAAGGATAAAGAGATTTGATTTAATGCCTGGTAGGCTAGAAAGAATTAGCAATTTCTCACAAGTGCAGTTTGTGTAATAATCCCTTACACGTCATCTGTGGTGAAGCAGATCCCAATAAAGAATACAGGTGCAAGGATTTTTGTTTTATTTGCAAAAATGAAAAGAATTAAAACGTGTAGCAGAAAAAATACTAGGCGTGGCAAACAAAAAACTTTCTTAAGTGAGCAATGAAAGTTGTGTAATTGCTACTGTTCCCAAAGTAGATTGGGCTTTCTTGGACACTTAAAACATTATAGCCAAATTAGTAGACTATTAAAAATAATGCCCACAGAGTAAGGACCAAATATGGTACTAATAAAAACTGATTTTCCTATCAAGAGCTTCAATTCTCTGGAAAATGTTACTGGAAATTTCAATAATACTATATGAAGTAGTAACCAAACAATCACCATTCGGAAGACAGAGATTTCGTAAGTGGTTACGCAAACTTGCAAGAATCAGTGTCAAACTTCTATATAAAAACAACCTTGTTTGTACGTCTAAATTACACTTTAGTTTGACCTGAACTAATAAGTAATTAGACTTTTAGGGTTGTTTAGAGATGTCATCTAGTCTCAGATTAGTATAGCAGCGCCTCTAGTGGTATAAAAACATAATGTTTTAAACGGACTTTTGAATTTACCCTTTACTAAAAGATGTTTGTTTGACCTTTTTGCAGAACTCTGTTATTCACTAATCCCTTTAATTAGTTTAAAAAACAAATAGCTGCGGGCTTGGTAGTCAATACTAATGCCATTAGTTTAAAAAAAATGTGATTTTTTCATTTATGTCTCATTAATAGGTATTATTTCCGACCTAATTTTACTAGTAAACGTAAGACATATAACTCTCACAATTAATTTAAAACAAGCCACCTTTAAGAACGCTAAAAAATTATAACTGTATTTACTAACCTTAGTTGGATGGTTTTGTAGATTGCGCCAATTTCGCCTGCAACAAAATTATAAGTTTTAATCATGATAGAACAAAAACAATTTAAAGTAGTATATGGTATAGTAGTTGAGCAGTTTAAGGTAAAGAAAACCGGATTAGACTTTCTGGATTAACTTTGACAATTTCGTACTAGAAAATTTAAATTCTAGAGTAGGGACAATCCCAATATTTGAAGTAATAGGCAGTTTCGGGGAAGACATAGCAAATAGTTATGGTAAGGAACTAAGGCAATGGTCTGGTTCCCGGTAAACTCTTGTATTTTGTATTAGGTTTTCATTTTTTGTTGATTATAATATAATCTAATAATGAGGGATAGTCTTTAGCAATCCATGTGTATTTGTGGGATGAAATATTTTATAGGGAGTCAGAAATAGGCTCAGACGATTATCTAGCAATATAAGAGCTAGAAAAAAGATACAAAAATAAGGAACAAATTCTCAGAAGAAGTACAAAAAATTATATATTCCAAGACGACAATGGAAGAATATAAAAATATGTATGAAAAAAAAATAAAGATCCAAAATCAACCAAGGAAGCACTTGTTGTTACATTACTTAGGCTATTAGAAGAGCTCGATTTCTGCACATAAACAACTTTAGTTTGGCAAAACAAAAAAAATGCAACATAATGGAGGAAAAATAATAAAAAAGTGCAAAAACATAGGACTCAAAAAATAAGAATTAGCCATAATTAGATAAAAAAAATAGCGTACAAAAGATACTTACAGACACCAAATACAGAATTGTAAAAGAAATATTGCCAAAACACTGACAAAAAAAGACCACCTACATTCCTGGGACACACATTAATAATCTAGAGCACGACATCCACGGACGTCAAGAAGTATCCCATAAAATTATTAAACACCTAAACTCTCAAGAACAGGACACAACTAGACTAAATGTGATCGAAGGTGAAGAATGCAAGAGAATTTTTCAAGAACAGTGGTGCAAAATACAGAAAAAAAATATAAAGAAAAGAACATAGTTACCTATTTTGACATGATTACTTTAGATGAATTACAACAAGCACTATAAGAATCTAAAAATAGGAAAGCGGTCTTAATAATTAATTAATGAATGTTGGATGACTAAAAATGCCATCAGTATAGAGCAGCGGTCGGCAGACCGCGGCTCCAGAGCCGCATGCGGCTCTTTGCACAGACGTTTGCGGCTCTTTAGACATTTTCACTTCCATTTATGCAGCTTTATAAGATAGGTCAGTCAAACAAACTTGTGTATAAAGCGTTCTCACCACCACTCTACTTAACGCATATTTTTTTCCTACACACATCGGTTGTATTCATTTTCCCGCTTATCAGTGCATTCGTTTGTTACGATTCGGATTTTCCTGTGTCCCTGATACCTTTGTAATTCCGTTTCCTTCACAATTTGGCTCTTCTTACTTAAAAGTCTGCCGACCCCTGGTATAGAGCAAAGCAAGGGTAGTATCCACTTTTATAAATGGTGAAAGAAATAGATATGAAAACGTCAGAGAAATAAAAATTTACCATGACTAGTACGGCAACCTCTCTAATAATGAATAATTGACTGAAAACTATCACTGATACACTATGTAAAGAGCAATCAGGCTTTAGAAAATGATACTCTTTCCCAGGCAACACTCTTATATTACAAGAAATTAAAGAAATAAAAATGTTCAACCTAGAATCTCACATTGCATTTGTATATTTTTAAAAAGCTTTCGACAAAGTAGATAGACTTAAACTATGAGAATACCTAATACATGTGACCCAGGGTAGGATGTAGCATATCTTTTAATCTGTTCAATATATACATAAATAGATATAAAAACAGAAAATACAGAAGAATTTCAGAATAAACAATAACACCAATAAAAATTAACCACTATTTGCATAGGACCTAACAACAATTCAAAACAACCAAGATGACAGACTTAAACTATGGGAATACCTAATACATGTGACCCAGGCTATTCAAGCAGGCAAAAAGAGTAATGGATAAATAGTATTACCAACAACAAGAATGTAGCATATCTTTTAATCTGTTCAATATATACATAAATAGATATGAAAACAGAAAATACAGAAGAATTTTAAAATAAACAATAACACCAATAGAAATTAACCACTATTTGCATAGGACCTAACTACAATTCAAAACAACCAAGATGACACATGTAAAGTAAAACTAAAATCATATTAGGAAAAATACGGTATAGAATAAGATCCTATGAAAAACCCATACAACAAATATCAATTTTTGCTGTTTAGGATCAGAAATTAGTTAATTTTTTTTTTTTTAAATTTATTTAAATGGGAGGCACAATAAACGGAGTATTAAAAAATAAAATACACACAGACACAAAAATCAAACTTTACAAAACAATATGACAGATCCAATTCTGATGTACTGCAACAAAACCTAAATTTCTACAAAACAAGATCAGTACAGAATTAAGCAGCTGAGATACCTAAGAAGAGCCAAAAGCTGCACACGATTAGGAAGTAAACGCAAATGAATTAAACAGCTACAATCTGAACCAACTAATTCAAAGCAAAAATTGAATGAACTTATTAAGGGAATAGATAAAAATAGACTTTTAAATCAAATAAGACATTAAAGCCCAAAAAGGCAAAGGACTTAGCATTGGAAGACCATGCAGGGATAGAGTGTTTATTTTATTAACAACTTATAAAATTATAGGAGAAAACTGGAACTTTTTTTTTAAATAATCCTACAAAACTAATTTTTGCGTTATGTATAAAATTAAAATTATCCAAAACTTTATACGGCGCCAAAACAAAAGCGCGCAAGGAAAAAACGCGCAGACAAAAGTGCGCAAGGGCAAATGCGCGCCGGACAAAGTCGCGTGAGGACATAAGCGCGCAAAGACCTCAGCGAGTAGGAGAAAAGCGAGAAATGTCAAAAGCGCGAAGATATACTTAAACGCATAATAGAAATAAACTGGACTAATGCGCGCAGACAAAAACAAACAGAAAAAATAATATTTGAATAATAATAAAAAAGTAGTTATAGTTTAATTTTAGGAAAAGTATAAAGACCAAACTGGCCAAACTTTTATTAAATAAAGACTTCAAATGTTTTACCTTATTTAAGTTATACCGTTTATAATTGTTAAATTTTTTACCAATACATATAAAAAAATTATAGCAGGCGTCCTAATGAACCTGATCAAAATATCTCGATAATTACGCATCGTACAAAAAATTGGCTTATGTAGGAACATATGCCTTTGTACGCTTTTGTCCTTGCGCGCTTTTGTCCTGCGCGTTATTGTCGTGCGCGCTTTTGTCGGGTCAACCCTTAAACAGAGAAATCTGAAATAAGTAATAACCACGTGACCTCGTAGTTAGGCCAACCAACTAACATCATTTGGTAAAACTATGCTGTTAACAAAACACAAATCTGATGAACATTACACACCTTAATACACAGGTAAAACGCAAATAAACTATTACTGTGAGTAACAATGATTAAAATAATCAAACATGTAATTGATTGCAAATGATAACCAACATTAAAATACGTTTGGGTTGCCTAATGGTCACGTGGATATTAACTATTGTTTATGGGTCTGTGCAATTTTATTTCGGTCTGTAATGTAAAAAGTCTTTCTCCTAGTTACCAACATTGCTGAACATTAAAATGACATTTAAATTATGCTTGTAATTCTGTTCAACTTGACTTATTTAACCACATTCGGAGCTTCAATGTTAACCACTAGAGTTATATACGTGGGTATATATACATGCTAACCAAATTCCGCGTTTTACTATAATTATGTAGAAATGCATCAAAGTTAATACATAAGTTAATTTAATATCCCATTTAATATCAAAATTAAAACAAAATGATTAAAGTGCGCCGATGACTCTATTTAATAGTAAGGAATATAAAGTGATTCTTACTGTAATCAAAGTTATAATTAGGTATTTTATTAAATCATTATTATAAAGTATAGTTAGATTTAACGTCAAACCAGAGAGTACTTTTAAAAATAAATAGGGTTTTTCACAATTATTTTCCCAAAAGTGAACGATTCGAGAGATAATGTTAAACACGTACTTAATTACCATTGTAAAAACACATAAACTCTCAGAGACAACATTGGAATGAGAAAATGAACAGAATTTAAAAAAACAGAAAAAAATTAAAAGATTTACATAAATTTTTATCCCAGGTATATGGTATCTCTACAGGTCATTTCCCAGTGAAGTACAATTTTCACAAACGGGGTAAAGAACCTGCAGACTCTGGGTGACTGGGTGACGACACGACGCTACACATATTCTGTAAATATACAGTATTGGACAAAACATGCCCTAATGTTAGAAATGACTGTCATACCAGTTCAAGTCAGGGCACTATCACCCAGGATTTGTATAAATTTGTTTGTGTAACCTTTCTGTTTATTTATTGTTTATACATTAGGTACGAATTGGGACTATAGCTTTGAGCTAATTAATTTTTCAGTCGTTATTAGGTAAGTCGAAAGCAAAAGTTCTAAATATGAAAATAGGACTCTGCCTAAAAATGACTGAAAAAGCATATAAGTCAAAAGTATGGCCGCCTAATTAATACATAAAAAATATTATTATATAAACGAATTTATTACAAAGTTTTAATAAATAAGCTTACAAAAATATTTTTTTTCCCTTATTAAACCAACAAAAATTATAAACGGCATATTAATAGTTCTAAAAACAGGTTATACGACATTTACTGGACTGTAAATAAACCGAATAAAAAGAAGTTAAGTACTCTAGAAATGTGGTGCTACAAAAAGGCACTCAAAATAACCAGGACGAAAAGAGACGAACAAAGAAGTACTCGATTTAATGCAAGAGACTAGAAAAATGTGGAAGCAAAAAAGTGACGAGACCAGTTAGTCGGACATATTTTAAGAAAAGAAGGGCAAATAAAAACTATAAAGAAAAGAAAATTAATGGAAAAAGATAAAGATCATGCATGTAGGATATAAAGCAGAGACTGAACGCCTTTAGAAGTAGGAATTACTAAGAAGCACAACGAAAATCTGACGTTAAATTTTTACAATGTTATGTAGAAATATATTTTTGATATTTCTTAAAAAATTTGAGCCCAATTGAATCTTAGAAAATTAAAAAAAAACTATATTAGAATTTAAAGTAATAAAAATCTTGCAAACCTTAAAATAGTTTATGCTTCTAATATAAAATTTAGAAATGTATTTTAGTCATTTCCTAAAAATTTCAGCGGGATACATTTTCAAAATCCGTAAATTTTCACACAAACCTAACGAAAATTCGAATAATATCCGATCTAAAAATCTCTAAAATATTAATACAATTTCGTTCTTTCCTAAAAATTTAAGCGTAATTTACACTTTTAAAATCCGAAAAATTTTAGTGAATTAATTAGACACCGGGCAAAGCTAAAGACAAAAATGAAACAAATAAAAAACCCATAATATTATTATTAGTTATATTAATAATAAAAAAAAATCAAAAAATTTAATTATAAAAGAATCACAAAATTGCACAAAAAAATTAAGGAGAACTTTATATTTTTCCCGACCGGTAACCTTTTTCTCGGAGCGTCGGTTAAGAAACACTGGATCAGACCGTATTTTAACAACTATTTTGACTTTATAAATTTAAAAATCAAAAATAGCAAAAGTAGTTTTAATTATTCCTTAAAGCTTACACCAAAAAATGCGTATTTATAACATAACATTTTAAACACTTAAATAATTTATTTCAATTTTTGTATAAATTATTATTGTATTAAAAACAATAAATGGATAATTTTAAAAAATAATACAAATCTAAAATAAATTAATTTCAAAGGTATGTAAATCACATACTTTTTTTATGCAGGTATCCAATAATCCGATTCAGGGAGCTGCTTGGGCACTTCACAAAGCAAAACGCACAACACTACTAAGGATAATTGCTTTTGCACACGTATTTATAGCGTTTGATATCAAAAATATTAAACAAACCATTAAAAAATACCTTAGGAATGGCAAACTATAATAATCCCCACTAATTTCTGACTGTACTGATTAATCACGCTGTTTATTCAATAATTGTTTTGAAAAGATTAAAATGGTGACGAAGTGCTGCATATCAAAAATATAAAAAAATTATTTTTCAAATCAAATCGTTTGCTCTATTTCATTTTGCACTTTACCGGTTTTGAGACAATCGTCTTAAAATCAACAATTAGTGCTATTTAAAAAAAAAAAAAAGCCATGATAAATAATGTAATTAAATTCAAATATCACACCCCATTCCAATTTTTAAGAAGGATGTAGTTAAAAAACCGAAAACATTTTGGGAGATAAGTTCCAAAGACCTTTCTCTACACAGTTGAATCTATAGCCGTTGCTGAAGTAAATTTGGATTCTGAAAAGTCTTTGGAACCAGGAACGCTCCGAATATGTCAAGGCCTTAGGAAGAAAGAAATATTCTTTAAAAACTTGCGTTATTTTAGACATAACGCAAAAATTAAGCCTACTTATAAATGACCCCATAGCTGCTATGCATCGTTGCATTGTTTGCAAGGGTTGGACTTGGTCGACAGTAATACGTTAGTGCTTCACAATTTCTAATGCTTGCTTGCTTTACCGTTTCTTATGGTAATGCGCTGTGATACCATATCTCCATCTATCTGGGAAATTCTATTTTCTTTCGGAATTTGGTTTAGAGGAAGTCTTGCTAAATGGTTGTCTTTTCCCACTTACATTTTAAAAATTTAAAGTTTATAGTTTATGAGGCCATATTCTGCATGGTTTATTATAAGACATATAACAAAAACCTACCATATTATTTTCTTATTTTACCCGTTTTTTGAGCGAGAGCTCTCGCTTTCGGGTGTAGACAGAGTCTACTTTCAGCCTAATTTTTACGTCTTTGATGTGAGTAACAGGGCAGGTGTTACGTCACAGACGGGACCAACGGCTTTTAAGGTGACTTCCGAACCACCTGAGAGCAGAGAGAAATTTAAATCCAGAGTTATAAATTGTGCCGGATTTGAACCCGGGACCTCTAGCATGCCAGTCCAGCATTTTACCGCTCGGCTACTTATTTTACATTATTTAAAATCATACATAC
>JARJDX010035253.1:0-12914 GCA_030264735.1 Gymnusa sp. GC000175
GCAGGGGTTTTAAAACTTTTTATAACTTGCAACGACAAAAATTATATATCTTCGTTGTTTCTGGGTTGCGAACCCTAGTTTATGAATTGATGAAATTTGCTTGAATATGACATGATTGTAACAAAAATCATCAAAGTATTGACGAAAATAGTTTGACCAAAATAATTAAAATTTAAATGAAATTTTTCAAATTAAAACGAAAATCAAGAAAATTTTTACAAAAAAATAAAAATGGGAGTAAAAATAGGAAAAATGATTGGTTGAAGGACTTTATATTTTTTATTTAACTAAATATTTTATGATCCACTAAGACTAGACCAATTTACCACTAGTGGTACATGCACCACAGTTTGAGGAACCCTGGTTTAAAGCAGCGGTTCTTAAACTTGTTTAGCTTGCAACGCAAAAAAAAATTGAGAATCGTTGATTTAGATTTAGAGAAGCAGAAGACACGTATTTAATTTTTTTGTAATTTTTTTTATAGTCATTTTACGAGATTTTGGGTTTGGATGTAGCAGCTGCAACCACTGCATATTTATTTTATAAAATAGATAAAAGGGCCGGATTAATATTCATTCCATATTTAATGTGGTTGAGTTTGGCAACCGCCTTAAATTATAGATGTTATCAAGATAATTCTGAAGGTGGAGCTACAATTACCGAAATATGAAGAAAAATACCCCAGAACTAACTCAGGATTGCCGGTGTTGGGAATATTTGTAAAGACTATGAAATAATGTATTACAGTCGAACTTCCATAACTCGAACTTCTATAAGTCAAAATTTTTCTATATCTCGATTTTTTTGCAAATTTTTGCACCAAAATCGCATTTTGTGGTTATTTCTGCAACCTGAATTTTCTATATCTCGATTTTTTTTTGTAAACTATAATGATTCGACTTAGGGAAGTTCGACTGTATTTTGTATTGTGGACTTAAACATGTGCTGCTTTTTATGTTCAATATTACGTAATTAAATTTATAAAATGATTTTTTTATTTTTATGGTGTTAAAATTTACTTTGCGCTTCGAAAAAATCCTAAAAATTGAGAAACTACCAACTCATCCATAAAAGTTACCTTAAATATAAACATACAAAGGTTGACCCGTTGATTAATATATCAATCAACGGTTGAGCTAAATTGCAGTATAAACAGGACCGGATTAATAAATACACGAAAGTCTAGGGCCCGCGTTTTGAGGGGCTTGGTAAAGACCGACAAGACATACACCTTTTATCCTCAAATTTTGTGATTTCAATTTATTTTACCACAAAGGTCCTGAAAAAAGAAAATATGTCCATGGCCTGAATATAGTTTAATCCGGCACTGAGATCTGAGGATAATTTTAATTAATTTTGAGGGGCTCGGTAAAAACCAACAAGACATACAACTTGTATCCTCAAATTTTGTGATTTCAATTTATTTTACCATAAAGCGCCCGAAAAAAGAAAATATGCCTATGGCCCGGATGTAGTTTAATCCGGCTCTGGAATCTGAGTAGAATTTTAATTGTAATTTTATAAATCAAGAATTAAAAATCAAAATTTCAAATTTTCAATCAACAAAATTACTTGCAATGTGAAATAACTCGTGTAATAAAACGTGTACTCAATTAACTTTTTTCCCATATTAATTAAAATTCATGTTAATCACTTCCAAAGTAATATTTAAAAACGTTTTAAAACAGATAAAAATTTGCATGCAAAAGTGTATGTAAACAAATAAAAATGTACATTTTCGTGTCTAACGTGAAAGTACTTACCTAAATATTTCTTTATTAACGAATTCGTTTTAATTACGTTACACAATTATGATAGTTTTAATTAACACAGATAATTAATTATTTCACTTGAATATAAATTAGCGCACGAATTTAAAACGCACTTTACTTCACGAGTAAAATTTCAACTGTAATATTTTGAAGCGTAAATTTATTTTGCGTTGGACATGTGATTTTTATCAAAGATACATTGAAAATGCGATAAGATTTGCAGGTAGGTACAAATGTTAAAAAGATATTTATGGTTTTATTTTTAACCTTCTTTATTTAATAAAATAAATTTGTGCTCAGATGAAGGGGGATTTTATTTCTAAACATTAAAAATTATAACGAAATTTATGGCGTTAAAATATTTTAATTTTTAGTACCAATATTAAGATGGAAATCTTCGCTTGTTTTTACCTGCAAATATCTAAAGGGAATTTTACCTTTTTTTTAAATTTCGTAGAATTTTTCCGCAATTTGGTTTAAATTAATTTAAAAAACTGAAACCCGTAAGACAATAAATAACTCTCAGCAATAATTTATTTTTATATTTTTGCTAATAAAATGAAAACTGTTGAAGCTACGACAAAAATAGATACACCAAATGAAAGGTCTTTAATGTCAGCCCAGATTACATGCATCAAACTTTATAAAAATCTTTAATTAAAAGAAGTAATTAACAAATTACGTTTTACGGCCAAAAAATTGTACAAATTGGGTTTTTTTTTTAAATGTTTTTGGCTTAAAATATTCTACATTTAATCATCTTTGCAGTGATCTAGAAAAAATTAGTAAGCGGGGCTAATTAAGGCGAGAATTTTAATTTGAAAAGTTTTCCGACGGCCCGCCGCTAAATGCAGAATTATAAATTACGCAACGTCCAAGTTTTTTGCAAATAAAATAAAAACTGTTGAAGCTACGACAAAAATAGATACACCAAATGAAAGGTCTTTAATTGCTGCCCAGATTACATGCATCTGAGTTTTTAAAAATCCCTAATTAAAAAAAAACAATTAAAAAATTACGTTTCACGTTTAATGGCGGCTCAAAAATTGTACAAATTGGGTTTTCTTTAAATTTTTTTGGCTCAAAATATTCTAAATCTAATCACCTTTACATTGATCAAAAATAATTAGTAAGCGAGGCTAATTAAGGTGAGAATTCTAATTCGAGAGGTTTTCCGACGGCTCGCCGCTAAATTCATTAAAGGAAAAATTTTAGAATTAAATTTTTTTTTGCAGGGAAACCTTCCCGGTTTAATCTTCTTTATGATTGCCCAAAAAAATTGTTAATTAACGCTTCTAAAACCCCAGCAATAAGGTTTAATTATCAGATTTTTAGAAAATTTCCGTTCCATAACTCAAAATTTTAAACAAGTTTGATATGACGCACACTAAAAACAAACTGTAATTAAAAACAATGGTAATTGCAATTGTGGATTAAAAATAATCCAATTAAAACAAAAACTTCGAAAATGTTTTATACGCATCTTGTGTATAAAAAATGTTCTTTTTATCCGTGCAAAAGAAATAAGTTAGCGAGCATAATTAAAGCCTGTAATAATTAAAAATGTAATTATTCAAACAGATTTAAAGAAAAAAATTTAAAAACTCTTTCCTACGCGGAAAATTAAAATTTTTTTTGCAGAAAAACCTTCCCCGTTTATTCTTCTTTACGATTACCCAAAAAAAAATGTTAATTAACG
This sequence comes from Gymnusa sp. GC000175, assembly GCA_030264735.1. NCBI lineage: Eukaryota > Metazoa > Arthropoda > Insecta > Coleoptera > Staphylinidae > Gymnusa > Gymnusa sp. GC000175. The sequence continues at coordinate 3,472 of JARJDX010035253.1, forward strand.
CTTCCAAAACCACAGCAATAAGGTTTAATTATCAGATTTTTAGAAAATTTGCCGTTTTACGCAAATTACTCAAAAACCCAACGTCATAGGAAATCGAGGACTTTACCAAATAAAATAACTCAAAATTTTAAACAAGTTTGACATGTCGCACAAAAAAAATCAATTTTGCTACTTAAATTTTTTTCATAAATCGCGTAGTTTGTGAGTATAGCACAAAAGAGACGTTACGCAACGCATAACGCAACACATACTCACACAGACATTTTTCAACTTTTGCCAAATACGTAGAAAACCGGAAATCGGAAACAAAAATTTATTTAGAGACAATGATTTAACTTCATTTTTATCATACACTTCTTTTCCTTTTATTTTAATCTTCCTTCTCTTCATCATCTTCTTTTTGTTTTTTTTCTCTTCTTCTTCATCTTTCTTCTCTTCTTCTTCTTCAAGATATCAAGTGTAAATATTTTCTTTTTTTTTCTTCCCTCTTTTCTTCTTCAGCTTCGCTTCTTCGCTTCTTTCTTTTCTTCTTTTTCTTTCTTCTTTTCTTCTTCTTTCTTCTTTTCTTCTTCCTTTTCAAGATATCAAGTGTAAATATTTTTTTCTTTTTTCTCCCTCTTTTCTTCTTCATCTTCTTCTTTTTTCTTTTTCTTCTTAATCTTCTCCTTCAAGGGATCAAGTGTGCTCTAAGAAAATGTCATACAACCTTTTTTTCTTTTTTTCTTTTTCTTTTTTCTTCTCTTCTTCTTTTTTTTTCTCTTCTTCTTCTTCAAAATATCAAGTGTAAATATCGTTCGTCCTATTCTTCTCTTCTTCATCTTCTTCTGTTTTCTTTTTCTTCTTTATCTTCTTCTTCGAGGTATTAAGTGTGTCTATGAAAATGTCCTACAATGATTAAATAAAACAATAAATTTATTTCGTTTGTATTCATTCATCTCATATGATTTCTTTTTATTTATTTTTTTTTGTTACTTCATCATACGATAATTTACAATTGAGGCATAGAAACATGATATATTATTGTCGACCACTTAGATCACAAAATAATAAAATAAAACAAGTATAAAAACAATACAATTATTTTGTGAGGTAAATTGTCACATAAGTCTTTAATTAGTCTCTTGTATAAAACAATTGAATCACTAAAAAAATGCGCGCGCATGCTCGAATGTATAATTTTTATAAATCACTACATAGATTTTTATAAAAAATATTTAATCTATATAGTCTATAGCATTAAATTCAAATGTTTATTGAGTAATGAATAAGTTTTAGGATTTTACACCTAACTGGTTATCGACTTCGCGGTCTTTCTGTTGAGTAAAATGTGATGTATATGTGTTACAATATAGGTATGTGTTACTTCTGTGGTCCGGAGTTAGATGAGAAATCATGTAACTTCAGTGGTTCGAATACACGCTAAACTGTAGGTCCACCTGTAATGTAAGTTGCCAGCATTACAGGCAGAGAAGAGGCTTAACACCAGCAGTGGTGTGAACAAGGCTGCTGTGTTACAGTCCGAATTTGTTACTTTAGAGAGTCGCCGTTACCTTTTAAGAGTATAATTTTTTTTCCAATGATAAATGGCAACCCAAATCCCGGTATCGATCCCGAGAAACTATAAACCGAAACGCTCAACCACTGAGCCACTGGAATATTAAATTTTAATTATTTTGAATGAAGAAGATTTTAAAATTTGTTTAACTAAATCCGGTGTTTGTTTCATTTTCTCTAATCACCTTTCCTCTTCTGCATATGCCATTTACTCAAAGAAAATCGGCGACCATAAGGAATTATGTCCAGGTAAACCATATGTATGAGTATGTAGGAGTATGTAGGAGTATTTCTGATTTATCACACAACCTCTAATTCTACTATTTGGAATTTAGGGACTGATTCAAAAAAATCCCCAACGAAATATTTTTTTCGTTTTTATTTCATGCTTATATGTAGTTCTAAATTTCTTAGTTAGATACCATTTAAGGCCCAAATAGCTCTAACTAATAATATAAAAATTTTAATTTCTAATTTAAAATTTTGCACATTTTTGCTAACTTTTCATTTAAAAATGTCGAAAATCTAAATTTTTCCAAGAAAGTTTTGATAAAATTACAATTGGTTATCAAACTTTCATCCATTATCATCAAAAAACATGTGAATTTCTTTTGATATGCGTTTTCCAAAAAACCTTCAGCCATTTTAGGTTTTGGAAAGAAAAATTTGTATATCAAAATGATCCGAGCGATGCCGCCATAATTTTAGTGATTTCATTGGTGCAATAATTTTGGGGTTAAAACGTTAACGTGAGTTTAAAAATAATTAGCGTCTAGCCCTTTTGAAAAATGTTGTTTTTACTTTGGGTTTAGATTGGTATAGTATTCAGGTTATGTCTTTTTATACTAACTGTTTGCTTTTAACAATGCGCTGCCTTTGAAAATTTTGATACCACATGGAAGCAAAGTAGCTACCTAGACTAGTATCTACACCAGAAGTATAACAAATTTTTGTCGCAATTCTTTGCAAGTTAATTTTTACAAGGAATGAAGACAGGTAAGTGACCACCTAGTTTAGTATCAAAACCAGGGGTTTATTAGTCTTTTGTAACAATTATTTGCAACTAACTGAAATTGACCATAAAGTCTCTTAGGGGGTTACAGTTTTTTGTACCAATTGTTTGCAAGATATTTATTAACCCTGTGGCTATCTTCTTCTTCTTTGGGTGCCTATCGGATGTTGGCGATCAATCTTGATTTTATTAGCGGCTGTTCTAAATAGCTCCGTTGTTGTTGAGCTAAACCATTATCTCAGGTTTTTTATCCAAGAAATTCTTCTTCCGCCTGGTCCTCGGCGCCCTATAACTTTGCCCTGCAGTATGGATATATGGTACCAATAACTAATTGCCACTCACTAAAATCTATTCCGCTATTGCTATCGACTTGTTGGATACCCCTGATTTATACCAATTGACTTTAAACGATTAGTAAAAAATTTCTTTCTATAGACAAAAAATTTTTTTTGTAATTGAAAAATCGATCGCGATCTACTTGCAAAACACCCGTGATCTATACCAATTTAAAACGTAGTCTAAGAAGAATAAAACCTTTAAAAGACTTACTCATTTTTTCATTTGTTTTCGCACGCACGATCATAACAGTTAACATTTGCGCATATTTTCAAAATTTGCTTTTTGAGTATCCTATCAATTAGAAACAACAAAATACGGAAGCGCCTAGCTTACTTGAGTATATACAAAAATTGCTGATTTAATACTGATCAAAAAAAATTTTAGGAATCCTTCAGGAATGTATAAAACTAATTAAAATCGTATACACGAACGCGCGAGATTATTATTAAATTATAAATTAAATTGTACATCAATTATTTTTTTAGGAACCTCAAAAAGCGATATGTCTCGTTCACATTTACAACTGAGAGGATTTCGCTTTGCCAATAACGACGAAAACGCGTTGCAAAAAAACTGTGATGTTCCTTGTGCCTTTTGAAAACCAAAGCGGTTTGTTTTTCCACATGATGAATAGTAGGTAGACGGGTACTGATGAGAGGATCATCAATATGCCGATGCCCGTTTCCACGGGACTCGCCACCATTGGTACGGCGGTTACAAAAATCGTTGCTAGCAGATACAAAATTGGCCAAATCAAATTTACTTTGATTGGACGTTCTAAATTTGGTTGCTTCCATCGTAACCAAGGAAGACACAATACTGATGCACCAATACTCAACTGGAATGGAAAAAATTAGACTGGACTCATTAATTCTTGGAAAGTACTTACCCATGTGGCAAATCCGACGTAATTAATGAGTGCGAAAATGTTGGACGACGTGAGGTAAAGCATTGAAAGTAACGCCTGAAATAAAATCGAATTAAATTGACATAAAACACATCGATTTGAAGTTATGTGTTTGTGCAGCGTGCTAGAAGATTTATGGAACTGGATTTGTTTTCAATTTGCTTTATTAAACGTATTTTGTGATCAGAAACTATTTGTTTTGTTTCTGATCAAATTAGTAGTTAGAAAATACGTTTTATAAAGAAAATTGTGCTTTTATTGGTGTCATCATAAAATGTGTGATTAAATGAATTGAAACATAATTTTCAATTATGTAGGAAACAAGAAAACCTCGAACAGGAAGGAAAAATCAAGGAAGAGCAAATGGTCTGACGTTTATACCAATTGTCGAAAATTTGACGTCAATTTTTTTTGGTTTTTTTAAAATATTTTTATTTTCACACAAAGAGCAATAAATTTTGCTTTAAACTGATACATTTTCTAATTTGTCACATTTGTTTTTATTTACTTAGGGCGCTTTAATTATCGACAAAGGAACTTAAAAAAACGTGTGTAAGAATTTTCAAAATTTTGACGTTACTTTTTAGATTTTAATAAATATTTTTTTATACACATAAAGAGCCTTAAATTCTGCTTTAAATGCATTTAATTTTCAATTAGTCACCTTTGTTTTGTAATTACCTAATCGCGCTTTAATTATTGGCATTTTTTAAAATGGACGTAAAAAACAATTTCTACCAATTTACAAAATTTTGACGTCAATTTTTAAATTTTTTTAAAAATTCTTGTGTACCCATAAAGAGCTTTAAATTTTGCTTTAAATTCATCAAATTTGCAATTTACCACCCTTATATTTATTTACCTAATGGAGCTTTAATTATCATCAAATGAAGGTAAAAAAACGTGTGTTACAATTTTCAAAATTTTGACGTTAATTTTTGGATTTTTATAAATATTTTTTTATACACATAAAAAGCANTGGACGTAAAAAACAATTTCTACCAAATTACAAAATTTTGACGTCAATTTTTAAATTTTTTTAAATATTCTTATGTACTCATAAAAAGCTTTAAATTTTGCTTTAAATTCACCAAATTTTTAATTTATCACCCTTGTTTTTATTTACTTAATGGAGCTTTAATTATCACCAAATAAGGTAATAAAAAAATGTGTTACTTTTTTTAAAATATTTACGTCACTTTTTAGATTTTTATAATTATTTTTTTATACACATAAAAAGCATTAAATTCTGCTTTAAATGCATTTATTATTCAATTTGCCACCCTTTTTTTTATTACCTTAATGGCAGTTTAATTGTCGACATTTTTATAATGAACGATAAAACATTTTTCAAAATATTGTCATCAATTTTTAGATTTTTTTTTAAATATTTTTGTATACCCATAAATATCATTAAATTCTGCTTAAAATTAACCCAATTTATAATTTATCACCCTTGTTTTTATTTACATAATGGCGCTTTAATTATCGACAAAATTAACGTAAAAAACCGTGTGTAGCAATTTTTAAAATTTTGACGTCAATTTTTAGATTTTTATAAATATTTTTTTATACCCATAAGCGATTCTGCTTCAATCGCAATAAATTTCCAATTTGTCACTCTTATTTTTATTTATCGACTCTTTTCAAAATGAACGTAAAAAAAACATTTTCACCAATTTTTAAATTTTTGGCGTCAATTTTAAGATTTTTGTAAATATTTTTTTATACACAAAAAGAGCTTTAAATTGTCCTCTTAACGCATTTAATTTGCAATTTTTTTTACTTTTGTTTTTATCTTCTTAATGGCGCTTTAATTATCAACATATATTAAAATAAACATAAACTCCAATTTCTGCTTATTTTAAAAATTTATTCTTTTTATTTTAATTAAGCCCAAAAAAGCTTCAAAAATTGGCGATAGAAACATAAAATAATCAAATAAATCACACTTTTTTCTTCCATAATTTTTTAAAACATTTAAATAACATCATAAAGCACACATTTGCTTCCGTTTTTTTTTGGTTTCATAACTTGATTTAAAAAACGCAACGACTATAAAAAAAACACGAATTTTTAGGTCAAGATTAACATTAAATTGTCTCTGGTATGACCTCTTAGTCAACCTGAAGATCTCAAAAAGGAAGTTTATAAGAAATTCTTTGTTTTAATGAGTGTGAATACTGTGAACAGAAACCATTGTCGATTAAAAGTTCAATGAAATCTTTAACGTCTAAATAAATAATAAGTTTACTTCTTTACCAATTTTTCTTATTACATTTTATTATTACATTTTATTATTATTTCTTATTACTTATTACATAGTTCAAAATAAATATTCGAAATATAGAAAATTCGAGTTACAAAAGTAACTACAAAAGGCGACATTGATACAAAATTTGCGAAAAAATCAAGATAGAAAAATTTGACTTATAGAAATTCGAGTTATAGAAGTTCGTAATTAATGAAAGAAATGTAATGTGGGGAAGTCGCTTACATTTATAACGAGTATGGCATTACAATAAAACCAAAAAATGAGTTTATAAAAAATCCACTGATTTAAATGACAAATTCTGATAGTCACACACACGCACACTTTTTCGTTTGTATCTGGCGTATAAAACGATCCCCTGAATTTTAAACATATTCACAAAATTACAAAGAGTCGTGTTGTACGCCGGTAATTACTTTATATTTTTTTTAATAAATAATTTTTTTTTAGAGATGCAAGTGAATTACAAAAACCAACATCAAGCAACCCATCCGTGATAAGATTTTACAAATATGTGCAGGCTGCGAGGGATGGACAAGATAAAAGAGATTGTCTGCGATTATATCCGTCATGTTCAACAGCCACCGAATGATCGCGGATCTATACCAGTAGAAAATTGTTATCCATCCGTGTTAATCAATAATTTATGGAAGGAGTTCAGTTTTCTAAGAATTTGAGGTCGTTTTGAGTAAACGCGCAGAGTCATAAGTAACTGGTTTGCCATAATAACGAAAAAAACAAGTAATATCGTTACTACTTTGCATTCAATTAGTTTAAATGTGTGAATTGTTTATAAACAAAGTTAAATAGGAATTTCGCGGTTTTGTTTTATTTATTTGTTAATTTTTAATGTATGTAATCTCGGAGGTATTTATTTTTATTTATTGTAGAAGGATAATAGCAAGATTTTTGTTTTGGAAGTAATTTTTCATAATTGAGGAACGTTTTTATCATTAAATGCATAAATGGCGCACTTATTTTACAGTTTTATTGTAAATCCATTGTGTTGAGCCATGGTTATTCAATTTTTTAAATTAACGCACAAAGAAAACTTTATTATAGAGTAATATAATCGTAGAACACATTGATATTTTATTGCCTAGAGCAGTGATTCTCAACCACTGTGCCGCAACACTTTTGTGTGCCGCACAATTCTTAAAATGTGTCGCCAAATTTTAAAAATGCATACAATAAAATTTATTTTGTATACATTACAAAAACTAACAGTTAGTGTGCCGCCAAATTTTAAAATTGTTAAAAGTGTACCGCGACAAAAAAAAAAGTTGAGAATCACTGACCTAAAGCATTGACTCTAAATTAAAAAAAAAATGAAAATTATTTTCTATTGGTTTAAAAAACGTTAAAAACAAATTTTTACCACACATGTGTTGTATGGAAGTTGATTTTAAGTTTTGATTCGTGTTTTTTAACCTAATTTTGGATTTTATGATTAAAAACGTTCTGTAAAAATGAAACGCACCTTAATTATTAGTAATTTATTTTTATAATAATAATTAAAACCGTTCTTTGTTGTAACTGTTGTAAGTACCATGCAATGCATTATTGTTAAAACACATTTTAATCAGAGAATTGAAATCAGTGGCGTGTAAAGAGAGTGGTAGAGACAAAGAAGTCGAGCTATCTAAATCTTTCCGCATTATAAATTGTGTGAATGAAAACCTGGATATTTTTGCAAATTGTGTAGTCTTAAAGTTTTTTCTCTTGGCCATCAGCTCAAACTCTATTCCTTATTAATTCTTCATAAATGATCAATAATTTCCCAAAAGATTCCCCGCGAGCTTATGAATCAAAATTAACTTTTCTCGCCAGCAGAGTTGGTTTTTAAAGTTTTTCTCAATTTTTTGTAATATAAAATTAAAACAATTAAATTAATATTTGCAAAAGTAAACATTTTTATAAAAAATAAAGGTGTGGCCGTCACACGACTTTCAAATTTTCTTAAAAAGTAAAATTTTGACAAAAAATAAATAAAATTTGTTAAAAACTTAATTTTAAAAACTTTCATAAACTTAATTGTTTTGAAAATATATATATATACGGAAAAACGAAAAATTCTGTTGGTGAATTTTAGCCAAAACTGAACGAGATCAATCAATTTTTGTAAAAAGCTTTGAAATGAATTTCTAGAGCGACCAGTCAGGTCTCCCGCACACAGACAGACAGACAGACAAATACGCAGACATAAAACACTTCGAAAACTATTTTTTGAAAAAAACAACAACCCCACAATAAAATAAATATAAGTCTTCTACGAATTTTGGACGTTCTCCAATTTTTAAACTAAAATTGTGAGAAATTTTGCTTTTGACTTTAAATTTTTATAAGAAAATATACATTTTTAACGCATTACGCCACTGATAAATGTTGATCTGATAAAAATTAACAATAGGAGCATTGTTTTTTTTACCTAATTATAAGAAACTTTAGTTATTTAGCAATTAAGAAAAGAATAGTCACTATTTTTAGAGATGATCGCTCAAATCACTGCTGCTATCAACTTGTTTTTCTACATTGATAGTTTGAGTTAATCTAGTTATATTAGTTTTACAAGCATTATGGAAATGTATAAAACTATTTTTAGGGCGCGCTCGCAATTACTTACTAACGTACTCGTAACTAAACAATTTCTTCCGTACTAATTGGTTTAATTCAATTTAGGTACTACACTTTGTCTCAAAATTTGGAGGAGCACAACAAAAAATTTGATTTACCCATCCAGATTTAATGGGAGAGATTCGAATAAACAAACTAAAAAAAAAAATAATATACGACATAAATAATAAATACAGTGGAACTTCCTTAAGTCGAAACTTCATTAAAAAATTCGAGATATAGAAAACTCGAATTTTCTATATCTCGAATTTTTTTAGTGAACACAGAAATATCTACAAATTGCGGTATTGACGCACATATTTGTGAAAAAAAAATCTAGAAAGAAATTTTTAACTTTTAGAAGTTTGAATTATGGTTCGACTGTAGATGGGAGCTAAATCATAGAACATGCCTTGTAGGCATATAATTTCTCAACGCCCAATCGCACACTACTTGAATTTTGTAGCGTACCCCGAATTTTGAAACAGAGTATAGATCATTACAATATTTGTAATTTTTTTATTTTATTCACAAAAATTAATTATATTTGCGCTATTTAGGGACCGAATTTGTTTCTTGTTTTTTTTTACTCAGCTAAGAAAGGTTGGGATGACTCAATGCTAAAAACTGGAAAAGCCTACATACTTTGAGTACCGTCATTTCATCTTACAATAAATAATTTTAAAATGTAGACTTTTTTCTACTGGAATCCTTACAAATTTATATGAAATGATGAGAAATAAATG
>JARJDX010035285.1:0-10412 GCA_030264735.1 Gymnusa sp. GC000175
GATAAAAATTAACCAATGTACTATTCTACAACATAAAATATCTATCCAAGTTTCATTCAAATCCGTTCAGCACTTAAGTCGTGATTGAAAGACAATCATCCAAACATCCAAACCTTTGCATTTTTAATATTACAGTAGGTAGTAGGGTATATTTTTTTTGCAAATAAAGCCGTTAGATGCATCAGTTCAAACCAAATACAAATGTAAACAAATGAATAGTGAATACAACTTTTTTATTATATATTTCATGCAGAAATTTTAAATTATAATCCGCTTAATAAGACTGAGTTTGTAAGTGATTCCACATAGTCAACTAAAGCTCATTTTATGCTTCGTAGATTACACACACACACACGATAAAACAAAATTTATGTTTTACATAATGTTGAATTAAAACTAGCGCCGCTTGTTTTTGCATAAAAATTATGTATATTCAACGAAAAGTATTATCATTTACAGTAAAACCAAAAAACGAAGTTTTAACATATTTGTTTAACATTAATATTTGAAGCTTTTTTTATTGATGAAAAAGTCTTTTATATAAAAGCTATAATTAGGTTAATAACAAGCTTTCCTTTTGTTTTCCCTATCGTTAAAGGCATGGAAAATATTTTTTGAAACCTATATTTAAAGCTTCTGGTTAAATGAATTATTTATCAAAGAAAATAATAATGAAAAAAAGCAGCGATTTAATTATAGTATGTAGGTACAAGAAAAATACACATACACAGTTTTATTTAACGATAAAAATAGACGCTGGTAATTAATGATATAGAAGGTTTAAGTAATCCAATTACAGTTATTACTTATTGATTGATTGATTGAAATTGGGTTTAAAAGGATCATGTTTGTTTCGGAGCCTGAATGTATGTTTATTTATCAAACTTTATAAAAGAATTCATCAGTATAAAAAGTTCTACAATATGTATAAATTGATTTGGATTTATTGTTGTTTCTAAGATGCAGTAAATAAAAATATTTTTGATAATTGTTGTAATTGAGAGAAAATAATTATAATCGACGAGATAAGAACATAATATAAATCTTCATAACGCGGTTGAGTAGACAAGCCCAAGGTAAGTAGATTTATTATGTCTAAACCGTCAACTTAACTAGTATATTGTCGGCATTATCCGGGCTCAAGATTCCAAGGTTTTGTAAACATTTAATGCCGTCCTTAATACAGTTACCAAATAAACTGCATAGGCATGTTTTAGGCATTTTTGTCTTGTCAGACTTCATCTAAGTCTGAAAGAAATTGGCCGTCTACCTGGAAGGCATGAATCCAAGCGAAAAGCTTAGGTTATGATTATGCACCAAACTTACCAATCAGTCCCTACTCGTCCGCATACATGTTGTTTATGTATATCTACAACAGTTCAAGGGCTCATTGTCACCATCCCTATAGGCTTTGCAACTAATTTCTAAACGACAATAACTTTGATGTAGGCATCTTAAATTTAAAAGGAATTTTACATTAGGTATTCACAAACAAAACTATGGGCTTAAGACCATATTTTTTTGGTTCTTCCCTGACTGTAAATATCGACGTGAAGAACTTTTTCCTTTTCTACCCAAAATGATGCAACCATTTAAACTTTAAGTTGACTCCTAAAAATTTAACGCTTTTAACAATTATCACCTTTTTTTCATTTACAAGATGGGATTGATATACTCCGGCTATATACTGGTAAAGATTATCACTTAGGTCTTAGAATAGTTTACTCTTAGTCCTTTTGATCTGCAAATGTTTTCAACAACCTATAGGGTTTTAAAAAAGCCTTTACGAGATGGAATAGCTAAATTGTCAGCATACCCATATACTCAAAAACCACTTTTTTGAAGCTCAGCTAAAAGGCCATCAAAAAACAAGGCTTCACAAGAGTAGAAGCGGAACTCTTCCATGATGACAGCCCTTACTTGCCAAACCTCCAACCTTGTCGCTTTCGTGTGAAACATCAAGAATTCTTTCCGACAACATGTTTTCGGTCCAGTCTTTGAGCGTTTCAGGTATACTATGTCAAAGAATAACTTCTATAATGTAAGTTTGTGTGTTTCTTGAGGTATCTTTTAACTAGTCGTACAAAAATAAGTTGGCAACCTTAAAAAAATGAGATGGACTCGGAGTATCCTCGGAAATTTGATTTCCAACTTCTCGAGCTCTTCTGCGCTTGGACTGTAGCCGGCCTACTGACGGTTGGTCGACTTCGATTAGCTCCTTCGTGTGGATGACGTCGCACGAGCTCGTGATTCATGTGTGTTGGTAGCGCCCGGGTCCTTGTTACGTAGTAAAGAAGAAATTTCTTTTTCCGATAACGGAGTGGGGGAACACCGGCCTCAAAACACACGCTTACCGAGGGACTAGTCCGAAAGGCTTCTGTAGCGTATCGAATGCCTGCAGAATGAATCGATTTTAGGACTTTTAATCAGGAAAGACGAGCGAAAGAGTAGATCGTGCAGCTGTAATCCATCCTGGACAGAACCAGGGAGGTGTAAAGCCGCATGAGAACTACCCTATCCACCCCCCAGTTGATGTTGGCCATGCACTTTATGACACTAAGTGCCCTTTTGCATCTTGTGGCCAAATCATCTATGTGCGTTCGCCAGGAGAGTATCCTGTCGAACGTTAGACCTAGGAATCTGACTGCGTTGACGCAAGGGATGGGTGATCCCTTAATGAAAAGGTGGGGATCCCTGTGCGGTTTCCGCAGTCGGCAAAAGTGAACGCACGAGGTCTTCGAAGTGAAAAATCGAAACCCCCGTGCTTCGGCCTCTGCGACGACCAAGTTCATGGTTTGTTGCAATCTTCGGTTCATGGCGGCCGTTGATTTGTCCGCCAGAAAGATTGCAAGGTCGTCATACAGGCATTTGTCGATGGGGGCTGAAACTGAAGCTGCAATATCGTTGACCGCGATGGCAAACAGGGTTACGCTGATGGATTCATCCTCTGGGCACGGTTGTTACACCACAGGATTACGGATTTTTTATCAAGATTAGACTCCTTCGCTCAACATTTGGCAAATTCAGCCTACACAAGGACAGCAACGACAACGGAAGCCGGCTCATCGACTTCTGCATTTCACAACTTCTCTTCATCGGTAACACGAAGTTTCCCCACAAGAACATCCACAAATACACCTGGCAATCTCCGGACGGTGTCACCCGCAACCAGATTGACCACTTCTTGATAAGCAAGACACTCCTTGGCTCACTTATGGATGTGAAAACGATTCGAGGTGCAGATATATTCAGCGACCATCAGCTACTTCTGGGAGTGGTCAAACTGAAGCCAGCGGTATTCGACAAGCGCAACCAAGCGACCCGTCGTCATGATGTCCAACGCCTACAGGACCCGGAAGTGGCCGAGTTGTTCGCGAGTAAGCTTCAGCAAGCTGGCCGCAACGCCGAACAAATGACATGGTCTTCTTTGCTCGGGAAACTAAACACCATAGCAGAGAAAACAATGGTTTTCAGACATTGCAGGCGGAAAGAGTGGATCCGTGAAGCCACCTGGACCCAGATAGAAACCTGAAGGAAGCTGAAAAGTCGACTACAGCAGGCCCGCACACACGACGAAAGGCGCCAATTGCAGCCAGAATACAACCTGGCAGAAAAAATGGTTAAACGGATGGCGAGGGAAGACAAGAGGAGGTACTTTGACGAAATAGCTGTTGAAGCGGAGGCAGCTGCCTCTCGTGGCGACATCCGCAGCATCTACGCACCAACCCGCAAACTATCCGGCAAAGGCTTGCCCTCGATGCCGCCTCTGAAGGACCGAAACCGAAACATCCAAACAACGCCTCCATCGACCCAGGAAATTGCAACTGCCATACATGGAATGAAGAGTGGAAAAGCTCCCGGCCCCGACAACCTTGCCCCTGAGCTCCTAAAACTGGATCCGCAGCTGATGGCCACGCTGCTTCATCCCCTGATCGAGAATGCCTGGACGCACTGCCACTTCTCGAACACCTGGAAAGAAGGAGTCATAATCACCATCCCCAAGAAGGGCAACTTGAACGAGTGTAACAACTGGAGAGGGATTACTCTCCTGAACACCATCCAAAAGCTTATCTCTTCAATTATCCTCACCCGAATCACCCCAGTGGTAGAAAGCACCCTTTGTTGCGAGCAGTCTGGTTTCAGGCCGAATCGCTCTTGCGTTGATTATATCAACACCTTGAGAATGATAATTAAGCAATCAAACGAATGGAACAGCCCCATCTACCTTTTTTCGTAGACTTCGAACGAGCATTTAACATGATCTCGCGCGAGGCGATTTGGAACGCTCTGAGGTCCATCGGTATCCCGCAGCAAATCATCGACCTGATCCGTGAGCTGTACCGGAACGCTCCGAGCAAGGTCCGTTTTAAAGGACGTGACAGCAACTCATTCATCGTCACGAGACGGGTTAGGCAAGGCTGGCTCGGAATGGCATACAGTGGACCCTCCAGGATTTGGACTACGCTGACGACATTTGCTTCCTGACCCATACTTTCAGCGGTATCCAGGAGAAACTTGATGCACTTGCAGCCAATGCTGAGAGAATGGAGCTGAAAATTAACACACAGAAGACCAAACTGATGCGCATCGGTACCAATCGTCAGACCGCCCTAGAACTCCACGGTGTCCAGGTGAAAGATGTAGAGAAGTTCTGCTACCTTGGAAGCATGCTTTGCAGGGATGGTTGAGCGGAAACGCACATCAGCACGTGTATCACCAAAGCGCGGCAAGCCTACATCGCATTGAGCAAGGTGTGGCAGTCCAACCAGCTCTTCACCCCCCTGAAGCTCAGGATATTCAGTTCAAACGTTAAGTCAGTTCTGCTGTATGGCTGCGAAACGTAAAAAGTAGCTGACAGTATGATAGCGAAGCTCCAAACCTTCACAAAAAAGTGCTTGAGGCGAATTTGCAAGGTCTTTTGGCCAAACTGGATAACAACCGACGATCTGCTTCGTCAAACTGGGCAGATACAAGTATCCGCCGAAATTAGACGCAGGAAGTGGAGCTGGATCGGCCACACCTTGCGCAAACCAGCCACGGATATAGCGAGGATGGCCCTGGACTGGACCCCACAAGGACACCGCAGCAAAGGACGCCCAAGGACCACGTGTAGGAGATCCGTCGAGAGCGAACACCGCAATGCAGGCAAATCATGGTCGGAGATCAAAAGGCTCGCCTAGGGCAGAACAGGATGAAGAGGATTCGTCGAGTCTCTAGTGGCGATAATTTTCGCAGAGGAAAAAGATGGGCGTCTCTGTAAAATGAAGCCGTTTACGAAAAATTAGCCGGGTATTAATTGTTTGCAAAAAAGGCCCACGGCTCCCGGACTATATTACTAATAATATTTCTTTACCGAATACATAAAAAAAATTTAATCTCCATAATATTTGGCGAATTTTTATGATTCATCATTTATCAATTAATCAAAAAAGTTTATTGAATTTTTCAAAATTCAATACGCACAGTCTTTAAGGTTTAGGGTATTTTCTAAATTTCATACAATTTTGTGTAGAAATTATTGAATTATGATATTTCAAAACTAACTATTAGGAAAAATGTAATTTTACAATAGTGTTAAAACACTATTGCGAAAAAATTGAAACTTAGATAGATTCATTTAGAATTTAAGCTTTTGCGACTTAAGTCGATGTAAATTTTTTCTTACGTTAGGGTTTAAGGCCCGATTGCACCGACCACACTTAAGTTAAGGATACCATAAGTGATGCGCATAAGCCGTCACAGTGCGCGACTTTCTATATACGACGGCTTATGCGCATCACACTTAAGCTATCCTTAACTTGAGGCTCGCTTAAGTGTGGTCGGTGCAATCGGGCCATAGTCTTACTAAAGCTGACCTCAAATAAAGTTCCAATAAATATCATTCAAGGATATACACCTACAGCAGATAAAGATGAAAATGAAATAAAAACATTTTTCCAAGACCTAAACTAAGTCATTAAACCTAGCAAAAAACACGAAATCCTCATCATAATGGGAGATCTAAATGCAAAAGGAAAGTGACTGAAACTATTAGCAAGGTTGGACTAGGCCTTCATATCAGATGGAAAATCAGATATAATCAGGAACCAGACTACATTATGATTTAGATTCGGAAATACTATTAAATCAGTAAAAACATTTCCAGGAGCTGATATAACATCCGAGCATAGTTCAGTGGTGGCTGCCATACATGTAAAACTGAAGAAACTTGTTCAAAAATGTAAAACAACTAGAAAACAACCTAGAAGACTGAAGGAAAATGTAGAATACGAAAAGGTTAAAAAGGACATTAACGACAAACTGAACGAAATAAGACCTAACGAAAATCATAATACTAATGTAACAGTGGCAAAGCATAAAACAAAAACTGAAGGATAAAGGTAATAAAAACTAAAATCTATAAAAGGAAAGAACAAGGAATGAATGATACAAGAGATAAAAACAAAGATGCGCAAACCTTTAAGATCATAAACAATGACATCAGCAAAAAAAATAAGACAGGTCAAAGAAATATGAATACTTGATGAATTTCGAGAGATTGAGCCCTGTGGGAACTAAAATAACTTTTATGTTTTTATTCAATGTTTTCTGTATTTGTTGTTTAATGTCAGGATTGTGGAGTTTTCTGATGTCGATCCTGGTGGGTGCAGTGTAGACTTCTCGAGGCGTTTCAATTTGGCTTCGAATCTGACTACTACTAGATTGTGGTCGGCGCACACGTCGGCTCTCGGATAGGTTTTAGGGGATTTTATTGCATTTCTGTATCTCTTTGGTATCATAATATAATCTATGTGGTTCCTTACGATTTTATCCTTTAAGTCTGCGGGGGACTTTCATGTATAGCCTTCGTGATGGAAGCTTGAAAAAGGTGTTGCTTATCACTAACTTTTGTTCTTGACAGAATTTTATCACGAGGTTTCCTCTTTCGTTTCTAATTCCCAATTCGCAACTTTCCGTGACATCAAATTTGGCATTCTGTGTTAGTTTTTGGAGTGGGTCGTAGAAGTCTTCGAGAATTTCGTCCTTAACCGCTGGAGCGTATACCTGAACGATGTTTATTTCTACTGGGTATGTCTTTAATTGTAGGTGTTGCATTCAATCCGAGTATGGGGTGAAGAACTTTACAGTTTGTTTAACGCTTGGTATGACAATTATACATACATACATACATTTTTGTGTCGTGTGGTGTTGTTGCCATAGTAGTATATTGGGTAATTTTTTATCGTGCATTGTCCAGTGCAAGGTCAGTGGGTTTTGCTGATGCCCATTATGTCGACTTCAAGTCTCTCCATCTCTTTTATTACATTGTGTGCGTTGCCCCTTTTAAACATGCTGTGTATATTCGAAGTGCCAATTTTTTCTCTTTGGCTTTTGTCTTTATTCTTCCATTGATTCTTTGCGTCAGTTTGTGCTAGTTTGGTCCGCCCTGGATTATGCAAATACAAAATAAAGTCAAAAATTGTACAAACCACAGCATCATTGCCTTAATGAGTCACACCTTAATTTTTTTTTAAAGATTATAGATAACCTCATCCATAAGAAATTGGATCAAAGCATTAGTGACATTGAAATGGGTTTCAGAAAAGGGGGTGGGAACAAGACAGGCGCCCTTTGGATTAAACATACTGAGACAAAGATGCATATATGTATATGAATCAAGATATGTACATTTGCATTACCGACCAAAAGACATTTGATAGAGTCCAACACTCAAAACTAAGTGAGATGCTTAAGATATGTCGGGGTGATAGACAGGGATATGTATTATCGCCTCTCTTATCTAACGTTTATAGTAAAGGCATCTTTGAAGAAGCACTGGCAGAAGAAACCGGTGGAATTGTCATAAACGGTTAAACAGTTAACAACTTACGATACGCAGACGATACCATTATTATAGCCGATAATCTGGAAGACCCACAACATTTGGTTGAGTTAACAAGCATTATCTGCAAAAGATATGGCCTAGAAATGAACCTAAAAAATTAAAACATAAACCATAATAGACGATCTAGAAATGTTAGTAACGATTATGTGGAAGGATATCCTAGCTGCTAGGACCTAGCACTTGGTAACTGAAAAAGCAGAACACACAAAAGAAAAGTGTCAAATAGAAGCCGCTCTAAGCGCTTTTATGAAAATCAATAAAGTACTCTGCAGCCAGCAGCATATAAAATTAAAACTGAGAACTAGAATGCTGAGATGCTATATTCTACATTCTATTGTAGGAAATGCAGAAAAATGAAAAGCAGAAAACATCAAAAACATGGTTTACAATGAGAAAATGTTCCGCCGAATGAATATAGGAAATTAGAAACACCCTAAACACGCGAAAATTAAAACGGTATGTTTTAAGAGGAGATAAATATAACATCCTTAATCTAATCATTCAAGATAAAATAAAAAGCCAAAGAACGGTCGGCAGAAGAAGAAGAATCTCTTGGCTGCGCAACTTGAGCGAGTGATTTGGTTACACGCCTGCAGAACTCTTCAAGCGAGCGATTAATAAGGTTCGGGTAGCGGTGATGATTTCCAATCTCCGATGGAAGCAAAAGAAGATATGGGGCCCCTAAAGTCGAACTCTTCTTGCTCTAACCTTGGCGAATGTATTAATGAGAGATCCGTTATTTATTAACTGCATTACTTCAATTTCTATAAACCACATTGGCAACTAAATTAAAAGTAATTAAGACAATGAATTTTTAATTCTTTCAAGAAGAAAAATTTTTAATGTCAATAAATTTGACCCAAATTATTACATTCTTCAATTTTACTTGTAATTGCAAAAAAAAATATTTTTTTGGCCCGTGGAAGACCTCTTTAATACTGAGGCCAAAGGCACGCGCTTCTTGTTCCTGCACAGTAATTGAACAAAAATAATTTTTTTTTTTGATTGTATTTAAACCAGAATCGTTTCTGTTTATTCTTAGGATCCCTTGATTTTTCTGGGTTTTCTACATTTTCATAGTGTGCTGTGGGGATGAAGTACTTTTCGGATCCTTATCAGGTGGGCTGACCTTGGCTTGTTTATAGTATGATTTGGTGCCCGAAAGCACAGGATTTGTTCTGTTTTTGAAACCGCATTTAACGGACGTTTTATTATATGCAACACTCTTTGCAGCTGCGGCTTATAGCATAGTGCGAAGATTAATGCTTATATATATTATGCAATTTCTCTTTTAG
The DNA here is from genome assembly GCA_030264735.1 of Gymnusa sp. GC000175. Taxonomy (NCBI): domain Eukaryota; kingdom Metazoa; phylum Arthropoda; class Insecta; order Coleoptera; family Staphylinidae; genus Gymnusa; species Gymnusa sp. GC000175. Next base: position 9,181 of record JARJDX010035285.1, read on the forward strand.
GATTTAGGAGAATAAATATTTTAATATAATGTTTTTTTTTTACTTTAAATTTCTATTATTAATTGACTTTCTTTCATTAAACAAGCTATATTCAAATATCCCAGATTATATTAAAAATCTACCCCACAATCCTTTAAAAAAATAATTACGAACATATTAATAAAAAACCCATTCTATAAAATTGGCGAATATTTTACATTTCAATTCCAACACTATTTAAATTGTCATTGTAAAACATTTAGTTTTTGTGTTTTTAATGTGTATCATTTAACTAAAAATTTGGTGTGTCCAATTATAATCCTATATCATATATTTATAATGATATAAAGGGTAAATAAATTCACTTTCCTCGTGTTTATGGGGTCTAGGACAAAAGGCGAATAGCCAAAAAGCCGACATGGACTAAATGCCGAGCACAAGACCGACTTAGACATAGTGCCGACAGATAAGAGGCAGGCAGACAAAAGGCCGACTGAGACAAGAGACCGACAGACAGAAAGACGACAAAGACAAAAAGCGGCAGAAAAACAAAAGACTGCCAATCAATTTGAATTACCTGGAACAATTTAATAATTTTTTAAATTACACTTTCACCTTTGGAACCTTTAGAGTGGCAAAAATATCAATCATTTATAGCCTTGTAATCACCAAGAAAAATTATTAAGATTATAGTAGAAATACATTTTATAAGGTCCAATAAACAAAAATTTACCAAAATTAAAAAATGAGCATTTTCCTAACATTTGTAAATATAGCATCCCATTTTTCCTTTCTGAATTAAAAGGCTTGATAATGAATATATCTGCAAAAAAAAGTTAAAATTGTTTAAAACAAAATAGATCGTGAACATTTATTTATAATTTGTAAGTGTCGGCTTTATGTTTATGTCGACCTTTTGTGTATCGTCCTCTTGTCTGTGTCGGCCTTATGCACACGTCGGCCTTTTATATATGTCGGTCTTTTGTACCTATTGGCCTTGATTCTGTAACGGCCTTTTGTGCACTTACATTTAGGCTCCCCGCCCACTAGGCACCCAGGCTGCCGCAGCCAGGTTGCCACAGCCAATCCAAGATGTGATAGCTTATTAGAACCCGCGCTAGGCAGCCAAGAAGTTCTGGCTGCGGCAGCCACTACAGACTGCACATCTGCACAGGCAGCCACGTGGCTGCCCGCAGCCAGCTAGCTCATTGTAAACTTATGAGGCTGCCTTCAGTACCCGCTCACTTATTGCA
>JARJDX010035313.1:0-10443 GCA_030264735.1 Gymnusa sp. GC000175
TGTTATCGAGGGACAATTAAAGAAGAAATAAAATTTAAATTTTTTGAGAGTCAAAATAATACAATACAAAACTCTTAATAACTACTATATACTATATACTATACAAACAAAATCAAATAAAAATAATCAAAATACAAAAAGTTAAAACCTCAACGACTAAATTCTAATAAATTTTATCCGATTACTTAATATCGACATAAATAAACAATTCTGCCTCTTTGGGCTTCTTTACGTTTTGCGCGTAAATTGAACATTTGAGCAACAAAGCATATCCAGCTGTAAAAAAAAAGAAAGTTAAGTTAAAATATTGCATGGAAAATGTAAAATACCATACGTTTTAGAGAAGATAGTTGTATGGCAATTGCCGGATTAATTTTGGATTCTTTGGGAATGGGAAAATAACTTTCATTAAAGGCCTGCTCAGGATAATAATTGATAGTTCCTAGATGTTCTTCGTCAAAATTGGTCCTACCACGACATTCGACCCAAAGACACTAAAAATGTGATCATTATTAACAAAAAAAAAAAAAAGAATGCAATTTTTCGGACTTTACGCATAAAAAAATATTAAGGTTTCATTTAATTCACGACTGAATTATGTTACAGAATCTAAAATTATTTATAAATTTTTGCAGCTGTACCAGTAAAAAAAATTCTTTACTTTAAAATTTTTTACTAATCGATTAAGCCTCCGAATCTTTTTCAAATTTTGCACATAGCTTTTTAAATACTTTTTAAATAATTATTCAAAGTTTTATCTAATTCTCTCTGAAAACAAACTTTTACAAAATCATAGAGGTCACCACCGCCCATTTTCAAGACATGCAAGATTTTTGTAGAACTTGAAACGATGGATAAATTTGATTAAACCTCAGGTTTCAAGATATCGTCGATTATTTTTATTTTCTCTATTATCTTGATTACACGACATGTTTCTTTGCGGATTACATGCCCAAGTATGACATTTTTTCGAGTTGGCATAATTTCCAGCTCACATGACAATGTTTGTTGTAACCACTATTACTATTAAAATTAAACTTACGGCTCTAGTGACAGTAACTGCATTTTTAAACTTTTCCGAGGCGCGTTTAGGAATATTCGCCTTGGATCCAAATGGTTTTGGTGCCCAAGTTGCCAACTGCAATATATTGTTTAAAGGAATTATAGTACGACACAAAGTTATAAATGATTTTTCTACACGATATCTGCCTTAACCATTGACGCCATAATTTATATAAAAACCTTACCCTATTCAATTTGATGAAAATGCAGGGAGTTTTGTTTTCGTATCCGTAATCGTTCGCACTGCACGGTCCGAAAGATGATTTATTAAATACCTTTTCATCGCAACCTGATTGAGTCTTGCATGATTCTTCTTGCGCTGAAAATTACATTAATAAAATATTATTTATTGATTTTTTACTATGTCTCCAATAAAATTTTCTTCTCTATCATTATCATTAAAAAACGGAAGCCATGTTCGAGTTAAAGTGGCGTAAATTGATTTGTTAAGAGCAATGTTTCGTTCGCTATTACAGAAAGCTTTCTCAATACTAGAGTCAGATGACTGACTACCTTGTGAGTGAAGGAGGTTGAGTAAGAAATTTTTTAGAAATGTGGATATTTGAGAACTAAAATTTTGTATATTTTTTTGGTTTGTGCATCTTTTTAAAAATGAAAAAGTTATAACTTTACCATCGAGAAAAGTATTTATGTCTTTGACATAATTAGCCGATCTGCGATTGTCAATAGCGTCCTGCCCGCTAAAAGTGTACCAAAGTATCGATTCGGATCCGGGCATAACTCTCGATGGTAAGAAGGCGATACCTAAAACGATATTAAAAAAATAATATATCAAGTGAAAAATGATTTCGTATGATAAATAGAAAAAATAAATAATTTTACCCGGAGCGGCGTCGGGTTCAAGAGTAATTTTTCTAAAGGGCGGCTCGCCAGGACCCTGATCAGATTTCCGCTTGATGTGTGACACCACTATCATGAAGATTAAAAACACAAGGAGACAAAATATTATATAATATCCAAATATTTGTACTGCAATAAAAAAATATGATTGGGTTAGGTTAGGTTTATTAATTTAGACACACCCTCCAGAGGTGGCACTACAAATTTTAAACTATTAGGCAAGAATCTAAAATGTTCTAAAAAAAACTCATCTTTATATATGTTTTTATAAACTTGATACTTTTTAAAATATTTGCAACGAAAAACGTAACCAATAAACTACAACTTCCGGTTGGTACATTTCAGCCAAAAGTAATTTTGCCAATTTTTGTAAAAGCATTAATATGAATTTTTGTGATGATAGTTTTTAAGAAACCTTACTCACAAAAATCTGGACAGACCCACACACCCATATTTTTTTTTAATTTTGGCGAATTGTTCCTGTTCATAGGCCTCAAACCTCACTATCGTATGTTAAAGTAAAGTAAAGGTTAGATTATTTTAAATTGGGTAAGGTACCGAAAAACGAATCAGAAAAACTAATAACTTACCCCACCCTTTAGGTGTTTTATTGCAATACGTATGGTCTTCTTTATTATGGCAAAATTTTTTCAATTTCTCTCGTTTCTGTTTCTTTTTTGCTCGATCCGAAGACAATCTGCTAATTCTGGAACGCGTAGGGTCTTGAGAGATATCTCCCATGTTTTTTTTTTAGTTTTTACTTTAGATACACTTTTCTAGCGTTTTCGTAATCAAAATTGTGACAATGAGGAGAAACTATTTAATTTTTGACATTTATATATTGTCAAACTCAAAAATTCTATTGACGATTTTAACCTCCGTGGGTAGCGCTGTTGTTGGTAAACAGCTGATTGTGCTTGTGGAATCTGTAGTTGTACGGAGATATAAAAAAACTATATAGACTAACCCAGTGGCTCACTGGTAAAGCATAAGGTTATGGTTCGCAGATTTCTGGGTTCGATGCCGGAAGTGGGTTATCATTAATGCATCCTAGAAGGGCGTGAACGACTCTGGCTTAGAGTTCCAAGCTCTAACACTTTATTAAAAGATATAAGAATTATATTTGAATTCGAGTCTCCTAACGACATCTATGTGATAATATTTAAGTTCACTTTTTGACTGAATATATAACTGTCAACTGTAAACCGTAGTTTTTTCAATAAATATCGTTAAATAACAACACACTCCCAGGGATAATATCCTAACAAACACATCAACTAACCAACTAAAATTATTTTGGTCAAATGTTGTCACGAAGGGGAAAACGCCTGTTATAGTTTAGTGCCATCTATCTATTTAACTATAAGCCTATATCAATACTATGACAGATGTAGCCCATAGATAATATATTTTATATAGATTAGGCAATTCTCCTAAAAAAATCCGAGTTTATTTCCACTTCCCACCACATGGCGCTGTACTAATGTATAAAATATGGCGGGAAATTTGTAAATGGATTTGGATATTGTACAACGGTTGTACTAAAAGAAAAAGAAGATTATAGTTTCTTTTCCAAAACACTTTTGGCGCACTTAGGTACACATTTTAATACCATGGTAAATTAATAGGTACTCTGAATATATATGTGTATGGACCCGTTTTTGAGCGAGAGCTTTCGCTTTCGGGTGTAGACAAAGTCTACTTTTAGCCTAATTTTTACGTCTTTAATGTGAGTAACAGGGCAGGTGTTACGTCACACTCTGAATGTATATCATTTGCTTAAAGTAGTTTGATCAAATTTGATATTACAAAAAACTTGGCAACTATGCACAAAATAACAAATAATTGCAATCTTCGTATGTCATAAAGTAATGTGATTGCAGCGCCAAGCGCCAATACCGGTGGGAAGTGAAGTTGTTGGTTTGCAACTCAGCTATTGACGAATAAGTTATTAAGAGTGAGCATATCCTTTCCTACGTTTCGTTTCTTCATCTCGACTATGTCTTACCCGGAGACTTTTTCGAAGCCATGATCGCTACTGTTGTATGATGCTATTCCCACGTTTACCTTAGTGGGGTGCGTTAACCGACACAGTAACTCCTATTTTGTCACCTTTCCACTACGTTCTTCCTTTGTCTTCTTCTTTTATCCGACATAAAAGACCTTGACCGTTAAAGACTTCATTCCAGACACTATAACAGCAAAAGAACTTGCCGCAACAGGCTACAAATTCTTCCACTTTTAGGAATTTGATCAGCGGTAAACTGTATCCGCACCAACAATGGACTCCCTCTACAAATGGGGGAAAGGCCCTTCCCCACAATAAGTATGGGGGGCAGAGAACCAAACGGTACATCAAATTGTGCAGGAATACCACATGAGAGCCTACTAGGGAGACGAGAGAGATTTTTACACCGAGATCGATGCTACACTACATATACAGAGTGTGGCATCCAACCCAAACAAAAATCACAAAAAATAATTTTTGTTTCAGTCAGTAGTTTGAGGGTTTTAAAGGGGACATTTGATTCTGTAAAAAAAAAATTTGCCCTACACTCTCGGTGGGGCTTGGAAGGAGGTTAACTCTAAAATTTTTAATGGTAACAACAATTTTTAATTGCAAATTCGGATCTTACGGTAAAAAAAAAATACATAACTTCTACCTCCTTTTTTCATAATCTTAGTTGGTGTTGTAATCGAAGAAAGAAATTATCGCAAGATTTGTTTTTTTCTGCGATTACAGCGTCACCAGCTGTATTGAGTGTTGCCTACAATAAAAATATAAACAACGAATAACTCAACGAAAGGATCACGTTTAGAGCTGAAAATAAGGAAAATTAAAGAAAAAGAAAAAGAGAACTTAAATATCAATAAATATAGTTTATAATCTAATAAAAAAAACGTAAAATCTAGCGTATATTACACAATATAAATATAACTTTTAGTCTCGTATCCATATTTTCCATCCATGTTATTCGAACCGTAAACCTGACATTTAAGCGCAATTATATATCCACCTAAAACAATAACAAAACTAAAAAATACTTCAAACGTATTCCATTTTACTAGTAACATCCTCCAATTTCACAGCAATGGTAGGATTTATATTCGTTGTTCCTTCCTTGAAAGGAAAATACGCACTCTTATAACACTGCTCGGGATAATATTGAATCGAACCTAAAAGTTCCTTGTCATAGGTGGTAATTCCTTCGCAATGGATGCAAACTATCTAGAAAAATTCGGAATTAATACTTTAAATCCGACCGTTTTGGCTTGCACCTCTTTATCATTGCCGAAGAATTGTGTTAAATCAGGGGGCAGGCTTGAAGACATCTTCTTTGCGTGGAACGGTTGGGGACCCCATCCTTCCATCTAAACAAATCGGTTGTTAGTTACGTATTTTGTAGACCAGAATGGCGTATATACAGGGTGTCCGTTTTTCAAGCCATACCATTGGGATCTCGTGAACCGTAAAAGATTCGAGGTCGGTTAAATTAGGGCAAAGTTGCCACATTAGGAGACCAATTTAATAATGTATTTATTTTTTTCAAAAATATGCATACGTAACTAGATAAAGCGAAAATTTAAATTTTTGCCGATTTGTTTTCGGCTTATAACTTTCTTAATTAAATGAACAAATACACAATTTTAGTTTGCACTTTATCAAGACACTTTTTTGCGGAGAATTACCAAGGATTCTCAATATTTTTCTAACTTGCACTGTTTTCGAGTTATTGGTATGTACTCACTATTAATTTTTAAATGGGACTTAAAGTTCTCCTTAATACAGTTAAATTGAGTTTTTTTCTCTCTTTCCAACATGCATTGACTAAGAAATTATCAAATTATTAATTTTATTGCTCAAATGTTTCACCTTCAACCTTCAAACAAAGCTCTATTCTTTTTCTTAAATTATAAATAGCTCGAAAAACGGACGCCCTGTATATAAAAGGATTTTTTTGTTATAGTCATAAAGAGATGCGTCATAAGCTATGTTATGATAACGTTTTATAACTCTTTGAGTGATTTTGTCGTATATATTCCTCATAATCAAAGTTAATGCATAGCGCTTACAACTAATATAATCGCTAAAACTAAAAACTATAAGTCACACTGGTATAATAAAAGAGCACTTATATGAACCTTGAACTTTTTTATGTAAGGTTGTGTTACATCTGTGCTTTTATTACTTTTATTTAGGGCAATTGAACACCCTTAAAGCTCCAATATGTTTCTCTTGTAATTGTCTTTTTCTGCAAATCCTAAATGTGCTGGCGCCCGCATATTTTGCTTATCTTTAAACTTTAAAATTTATTTTAACGAACCACACCCACCGAATCAATCTGAACAGTTAATCCCAACCAATTGACAACAAGAATTTTTTTTATAAATTTGACATCTCCAGATGTCAACTTAATGTTTGTTTTTAGCGCGTTATTCCTATTTTTTACCCACTAGTAGCATAAGCTCCGCCCCAAAATATAGTGGAGAAAATTAATTTGAATCGACTATGGTGCCCAGGGCGTCGTACATATTTTGCGCCTCACCTTTAAATTTGTCGTATTATATATACAGTTTGCCAGGAAACAAACCACAGTTTCTTACATACGGATGTCGGTTCATGAAAATTAGTTTGAAACAAACATAAAAAAATATGTGCCTTCGTGGCGACCCCAAGATTGACGACCAGGGCATTATAACCTCATCCTTTGTCCTTATTTGCTACACCACCGATCGTAAATTTCGATATTTAAATTTAATTCGACTGAATCTAAGAATACCTGCAGATAAAATAATTGTTAATTCTAAAAATTCAAATTACAAATAACAAACTATACTGCTTATGACGAATATATACGCTAACGGCCAAATTATCGAACCTCTGTGGTCTAAGAAAACAAAACTGAAGAGGTAACATTTTTGGCATTTTGGACTTTTGATCAAACCCGAATTGCCTTTATCAATCATGATAAAGACCACTAGTGTCCTTAGGAATAGAAGATATAAATTGTTAAGTTTTTGAAATTTTGCTTAGTTTCTAGCCCTGCATCTCTAGCTACAAAATTAGGATGTGGTCCAACCTTTACCGTGTTTAGTTTTACGTATAAGCAAGGTTTTTTGCTCTCATATCCAAAGTCGGGCACACCACAAGGCCCAAATTCACTTTCATTAAACGGGCACGGTTTCAAACGTAATTTCTTGCATTTACTGTTTTGCACTGTGAATTATTTTTTGTTAAATTTAACTCAATAAAAGTTTTAGACTTGGTTTACGTGTGAAGTAGTCTTTTATGGCTTTAGTGTATGCGGTAGCTCGTCGGTTTTGATTCGAATCCGCTCCTGAAAATGTATACCATACTATAGGTTCAGGTAGTTTATTAACCCTTAATGGAACTATGGAAATTGCTGAAAGAATCTAAATTTTTGAAATTGGTCTTGTGTTTAGTTCATTTCTTACTTGGTGATTCGAGGCTTGACCATTTTTTTATCGTAGGTTTATCGGAATCGCCGCTTACACTTTCTTTAATTGCGTAATACATAGCAAGAGAAACACATGATACTGCTATGATAAACAATAAGTAGTATAACAAAAACAATCCTAGAAGCAATGTTGAATATCAGGTTTAAATACAAGTAATGGAATAAAATAAAACATTTTTAAGAAAGTTATGGCTTACCCCAATGTCTTCCAGTTCGGTTACAACCGGTTTTTTCCTCCTTATTGTAAAGAAATTTTCCAAATTTTCGGAAAACGTGGCTTTTTTTTTGTTTAACAGGATGAGCAGGTGCAGGTGGTGTTGGAAGTTGCGATAGATGTGTCGTTGGCATCGTTGAAACTACAGATGGATTTCGGGATTCCATTCCAGTTTGTATACCGTGCCGTCTCATAACAATAAAAATTTGTTAAAAATATTCTTTAATAAAACATTATTAGTGCCTTGTGACAAAACCCACGACTTTAGGCCCAAAATTAATTTGTAAATCGTCAATGTCATACTGTCACAGTCAGATTTGATTCGACGTTTCTACTTTCTACAAACTTAAAGAAAGTAAATCTGCGGATATTGGGTGTTACCATTTGTTATTGAGAAAAAATATTGAGAGTGAAAACCGAAAAAACTCTGACACATAAATATGCCAGAAATTCCCGCCAGTTCGATAACTACTTAGTATTTAGGGTTAAAATTCTAATTATCTACTACTATCAATATTTTGTTATCAATTTTGTCAAAAAATGCGAATTTTGGCCTTCCGATGATAAAATGTGACTATATGCTGCGTTATTCTCAGACAGTAAGCAACAATTAATCCTTGTTGTAGGATCTTACTGACAAATTTTGTTCTGTAAATGCTAATTATTTGATGTGACATCCTATGCGAACCTCGTTGACTAGGGTCTAGGTATACTCGTTGGTGGAATCTGCTTTTAAAGCTCAATCTATCTGCGACGATATACTATAAGTCTAAGATAACTGTTTTTTACTTAAAATACTTAAATTATCACTTGACTTCACCAGTTTGAAAGGTGGTATCACCCTCTTTAACCTACAAAGTTTCTCGTTTTCAAATAGCTGAAGCGCTTCGACGTTGGGGAGATTATGGATACGTTCTTCATATCTGCTACCAATGCATTGTATTTCGTCCTTAAGAAGGTCGGAATTACATATATACCAAGGAACATGCACAATGCATTTCAAGGTTTGTTCTGTCATATCTGGATTGTTTTAATTTTCACTTGTAAAGCCCCAAAGTGGGCACCTTAACACCAAATAGACTGGTTATATATCAAAAGTTTGTTTTCTACTGATAAGATAGATCTGCGAACTAGTAGCCAATTGAGTTTTTTTACACATAGGCCAAGCTTCTTTCTTCTTCTTTACATATACCTTCCACCTAACTTTGTATTAAGGATTATATCCACATATTTCGCACTGTCATACTGTTCAAGGAATTAACATGAACACACTTGAATTCGCAGAGTTCTCCACTGTTTAGTCTATTTAACATTTTATCACCTACCTACCGTCTGTAGTTTGTCGAATACATCCGCCAGCATGGCGAGGAGACAGTGTCATCCGCAAAAATTTCAATTGTTTCGTTTTCTACTTTTGGTTAATCGCTTGTGTACAGTGTAATAAATACAAGATGGGTCCAAGTATACCACGTTGTAGAACACCTGCTTTGCTCTCTCTGAATGTTAAATATTCTGGTCTTACTTTGAAGATTCTCTTTGAGGGGTAAGTTTTCAAAAATTGTACGTACTGCACTGGAAGAAATTGCTTTAGCTTGTGTTATAAACCTTAGAGCCAAACTTCATTACAGACTTGGATAAAGTCAAGGAACAAGACCTTTTCTTCTAGAGTATACTTAATTTGGATGGTGACGATGGTAATTTCCGAATCCGAATTGGTGCTCTGGGATTAATTTTTTTCTTAGAAATAGTGATTTCAGCCTCTTCAGCAGCCGTTTCTTAAAGAATTTTAAGGGGTGATTGGTAGCAAAAAAAATCCGTAAAATTTGATTTTGTTGGAAGATATTTCAGGTTTTGGCAGAATTGCGATCTGTGCTATTCTGCAGTAGTCAGGTATGTGCCTGAATCTAATAGTAGCGTTGACGAGGTACGCTATCAACACGATACATTTTCGCTGTAATTGTTTAAGCGCCTCTCCTGCAATTAGATTTCTTGGGACTCGAGCTAGTCCGGATCGCTTTTGCTACTTCTTCTGGGGAAAAAAGCGAAATCTCCTTTCTGTGGGGTGATCCGCAACACATTTAGCTTTGCAATTGCCTTTTTAAAGTCTTATAAGAGGCACTTGTACAATCTTCTTTTTTGAGTACCGTGTACGTTACCGAACGTTGGCTACCTGGCCATTATAACTTTATTGACTGCGCTCAAAATAGGGACGTGGTGGACTTTCGGAAAAAATCTCGGAGGTTCTTTTGCCAGGATGTTCTTCTTCGGCCTGGCCCTCTTCTTCCTAGTATTTTGCCTTGTATTATAAGGTGAAGAATTGCGTATCTTTCTGGATGTCGCATCACATGAGCAAAGTATTCTTAACTGTTTTGATGATTTTCGTCTCCTTGCCCATGCGCAGCAAAACGTCTACATTTCGGACCCTGTCGACCCAGCTAATGCGGAGTATTCTCCGGTACACCCACATTTCGAAGGCTTCGAGTTTCTTTAGTAGTGTATCTGTCAATGTTCAACCTTCGAATCCATATAGCAGTATTGGGAATATGTAGCACTTTATCAGTTTAATCTTCAGTTTGTTGCTAATACTCCGACTACAATACCTTTTTCATTTTAAAGAACGCAGCTCTAGCCTCCTTTATACGGATTCTAACCTCTTTGCTCATATACCTGTTTTCGTTTACAGTGCATCCAAATTAGGTGATACTATTGGTCTTTTCAAGTAAAATTCCATATGCTGTAATAGCTGCTTGCTGCACAGGTACTTTGTTGACTACCATATATTTAGTCTTTTTGGTGCTGAGTTTTAGTCCATATTCATCAAAGATG
>JARJDX010035332.1:0-10405 GCA_030264735.1 Gymnusa sp. GC000175
CCACTTGTTGTATCAGAAACTGACAGCAAACAGCTGGCATTCCCAACATGGCGCCCATACTCACAGCACCCCCTCCACATCAAAGCTCAGTCTAGATATATATACATGTCGATGCTTCCGAACCATCCGAGAGCAGAGAAAAAATTTAAATATACAGTTATAAATTGTGCCGGATTTGAACCCGGGACCTCTGGCATGCCAGTCCAGCGTTTTACCGCTCGACCACTCTGCTCTCTACTATACCTTTTATTCATGTTGGTTATAAATTACTTTTGAAAGCCGCTCACACTTATCTTCTCCACATGGCTGTACCGCTCCAGTTGCTTTCTCTTTATTTCATAAACTTTATTGGTTTCGACTTCTAATATATTTTTATTGCCTTGATTGGGATTTTGTCCAGTCTTGATTTTTCAACCGATCAGCACCAGAAGTCCTGTTGCCATAACTTCTTTATCTTGGAGTATACGATGATCTACTTCTGCCAGTTATTTTGTTATTTTTGTACCCATGTATGATTAACATGACTTGATTTGAACACCTTCGTCCACTTACATAGGTACACATAGGACATAGGTACGCATAGGTAATTCGTCTTGTAATTATTGATTGCCAGGCACAATGAATTGTAATATTTTAGAAGTTTTTCTATCATAGGTTGAAGATCCTCTTTAACTTCTGCAAGAACAACCTGATCGCCTGCAAAGTATAACGTGTACAGCGTGATATCATGGTTCAATTCGACACCCATTTGGTGTCCATTCTTTTAACGCTTTAACACATTAAACATTTGTGGAACTTTTGAAAATTGGTACTTTTCTTCTTCTCATCTTACTTAAACCAATTATGCTCAACCCGACTTGCCAGCGTGGGGTTTTATGGCTAAAACCCTTTTCTGGTCCGGAGTTAGATGAGAAATCATATAACTCCAGTGCTTCGGAATCCACGCTAAACTCTAGGTCCACCTATAATATAAGTTGCCAGCATTACCGGCAGAGAAGCAGTGGCTTCCTAAGCTGACGACGAAATGACGACGAGTTGCTGTTTTAGTTCCAGAATTTTTCCATTAATTGATTATATTAATTAAGATTCATTATACATGGGAAATTGAAATTTTTGGAAAACTTCTGACCTTAGACCATTCTTTTTTCACTATTTTTCTTATCGTTACCATTACGGAGGTTCGGCTAACTTCCGAACTTAAAGCACTATCTACTCCTGTCTCTACCATAACGAGAATTCGGCAAATTGTTGAACTTTAGATACGCCCTCTCTTATTCCTGTAGCTACCATTCATCGTCAGCTTTTTAAGACGCTTCCTAACCTGACGTTTACCCTCTTCTCTGCCTGTAATTCTGGCAACTTACATTATAGGTGGACCTACAGTTTAGCGTGGATTCCGAACCACTGGAGTAGCGTGATTTCTCATCTAACTCCGGATCAGAAAAGGTTTTAGCCATGAAAACCCACGCTGGCAAGCCGGGTTGGGAAGTTGGGGCAGTGTTGGGCGTTTAAATATTTAAATAAATATTTTGCATGCTGCGGGACGCGACCCCACGATGTTGCACTCAGCCGGATGCCGGATGCCTAGACCGCTGAGCTACACATAACCGGAGATAAGAGAATTATTTATATTTTTGTTTAAATTTAATGTTTAAAGTTTAAATTTTATGTAAAGAAGTATTTTTCTAACGCCAAGATAAATATATTAGAGTGTCAGTGCGTGTTTTAAAGGCGAGGGTTTTACATAATTAATGTATTATAAACAGGGAAAAGTTTTTATTCAAATAAATTGCGTGAAGATGTTTGTATAAATTGGGGGCGCTTCGACCATTTATTTCCCTAAAGATTGAATCGTTGGTTAAATATTGCCACACTTAAGAAGCGAAAGCGTTCGGGGAATAAATAAATCTAAGATTGGTTTTAAAAATGAAATGCAATTATTTGGATATTTCTTCGTAAAACAAAGCTTATTATTGATTTATTTACTTCATTTTACTACAATTGTTTTAGTTAGTTACCGTATTTATTAGGAATTATTTATTTATAATAATAATTTGCTGTACATAACAATAACACAATAAATAAAATAAATCTCAAATACGATAGAGCACATACAACTTTTATGTTAATATTTCGTCGTTCATCTTGTTTAGAGTGTAGGGTGATAATTCTGTATCGACTTTTACTCGAGTCTACTTACCTCACATTTTCAGATGGTCCCGGGCTAACTCAATTTCAGCGATTTGGGTTTCGTGGGTAACGTGAGTTTAAGTAATAAGAATTGGGTGCAACTACCAAAACTAAATTGTTATTTATTCTGACAATAGAAAATTTAAAACTAATGTGGGTGCCATTAACTATCATTAAATTGATTATAAAAAAAATTAGGATTGAATATCTCATAACTAAATAAAATGTTACCTTATAATTAGAATTATTTCTATTGGCTTCCTTTGTTCATTAGTTTCACTTAGGTGTTGAACAATTAGTCGTCTGCCCATGACAATTTCGCTGAATTTGAATCCACACTTGCCTATGTAAATTCGTCTTTACATGGATAGATAAAAATTGATAATTAATATTGGTACTTAATTGGTAAACCAACTAATTAAATGGGAAATACTTGGGAAAGAACCATTGTCCTTAGCCCATATCTAATTTCACACAAATACAATGTAAAGACCAGTTTCAAATCAGACTCCAAAATTTCTAACTTACAAACAGTATGAAGGACAAAATTCTTTTTTAAATCCCCGGATTTATCAAGTCAATTGTCTTAATTGCAATTTGTAATATTTTTCCTTCGAGACAGGTCATCAAATTGATTTCAATAATGTGAAGTCATTATCAGTAATCCCTCATTATAATAAGCACCAATAAAAATACACGACTTAAACCCGAAAGTAAGAAAGTTTATATCGACTCAAGTCGCGAAAGCTTAAATTCTAAATTAATAAAGCAAACCACTTTTTATAAATATGTTTCATGCTCTGCAAAAACGATATGAAGCTTGATTGCGCCGCAATGGTGCACATTTTTAGTATTTAAAGTATATAAATTAAAAAATAAATTCAATTTTTATTTATTTTGGCGAATACAAACAAATATTTAATTTATTTACTTTTTTAGGATTAATGTGATCCTGAGATTTGAGTTACTTTCTTTAACTTAATTTACTTCATTTTCTTATATTTATTTATTAATGGCTTTATACTTTAATAAAAAGTTTACTTCTTAACAGTTAAATACAGACCTAGGTTCCGATGATTAGAGACCTCGGGCACTAATTTCCTAGTCTGTACAGTAACCAACTTGTCAATGTTTGCTATGCAAACTTCAGACAGTTGTGGCATACAAACTACGACACTTAACATAAAGGGTTTAGTATTTTGCAAAATAATATCATTAATTTAACAAGATATGGTATATTTAATGCAATTTTATATGATTAATATCCTTTAAAATTAAATTAATTAATAACATTTTAGATTTTATGATGTTATAATATTTTAAAATATTATTTTATTACATTACAATATTTTATTAGATAATAATGTGTAATAATGTTATTAAAATACTTTTAGTTATTTTTCACATCCAAATGTAAATGCATTTTAAATCAGATTTCATGATAGAATGGGGATAGTATGTAAAACTCCGCTTTTTTGCATGGAAAACTTTAATATATTCTTTGTGGGACATTTTTTTTTAAACTTAATGCAAAAATTATGTTTTTTTTACGTTTTTAATATATTTAATGTAAAAACTTTTCTTTTTTATTTTTATTATTTTTTTTTATTTGTGCGAAAAATATAAAATGTTCTGAGGTTAGAATGCAAGAGTTGAAGGAGAAACGAGAGTTTAAATTTCTTTTAAAATTTTCTTTAAGAACGTATTTTCTTAACCAAAGGTGCATGGCTCAGATTTATATAAAGAAAAATTCCTTTAGAAAATAGAGGAGCTTTTTAAAATATTTTGTTTATTTTATTACGTTTCATCCTTTCTTGGAAGTTCTAAAAGCGTGAAGAAGATTTAGTTAGTACATAAGAGATCCTCGACACTTATACCTTAGACCAAGGGATTTGTCTATTATATAATGCCTGTTGGTTGTCAAATAAAGGTATCCATCAACCCTAGAGTGTACTAAAACAATCTCTGTGAAACACCAGGCGCCTACTAACCCTAATAACGCAAAAGCAGTACAACAGCAACATTAATTTTCCCTGGAAATAAAGGCCCCGCATAAATATTACTCTAATCGAAATGGTGCGGTTTAATGAAAACGCGAGCGGAGCTTCATTTTCCTAATAAGCTAATACCTAGTTGTGATTCTCAAATCACCTATCCACAGGTGCTACTCCAATTAAACTTCCTTAATATCACAGCACTTTCAAAGTTAATTAATAAAATAAAGATTTGTTAAATTTCAACGTAATTATTTAAATAAAGTTGTTTTTGTTAGCGTTTAATTATCTGCTGGATAGTGTATGTCTACAATGTATTCCCGTCCGTACAAATATATACAGTTTACAGAGGAATATTTGGTTGCAAACTTTGCTTAAATAAGCTCCTAATCCCTGTTCAGTGGAGTAAAGTAAATATTCAGAGTCTCTATTGAATATTTTCTGCGTGACTAAATTTATTTTAATTGGATGACTCTTGTTCAATCTGTTTTAAGATTTCGTCGAAGAGCGTCGATTGCTATTAGAATTCGTCGGTCCTGAATTGCAAATTGTTTGCGATGAGTATCAAATTGAGGTAAGATTTTTTTATTTTCATTGTTATCACAATTTTGGTGGTGTAAAAAACTAGCAACTCATTCCAGCATTGAAATTAAAATTAAAAGTTTTTTTGCTAATAAAACGAAAACTAATACACATTTAGTCCGAATTACAACATCCTTAACAATTATAATGAATGAGAACAAATTTACTACTTCCTGATTCCTATCAGATCACCTTTCCATTTAATTTGACCTTGATATCAGAAACCATCCAGCCCCTATTCCTCCTGACCTCAAAAGACTCAATTGACTAATAAACAAAGAAATTAAACAAAACTACGAGACGTAACACTTAACGGACTTAATGGGAACATCAGACAACTAATTTCCTAATACAAAAAAATCTGGATGAAAGGATGTAATAAAATCAATAAAATGCAAGGAAAGGAATTCAGAAACGAAGTTAAAAAATTATCCAAATAAAAAAAAACACTGCCATTGGCAACTTTAATTTTAACAAAATACAAATATTTAGAATTATCATATACCCTGACTTTCACAATATATTTTGCGACTCGATTAATCATTGACAAAACACCATTTGCTATTTTAAATCCCAAATAGGATAAAACTCTGCACCTGGTAATGATAAAATGCTACGCTCTATCATTCATAATATTTACCAGCATGTATTAATTTTTTTTACCAAAATTAATTTTTCCCATCGATTGGAAAAATGAAATATTACCTGCATACCCACACAAGATAATCCTACCCAGACTAAATCTATCGTCCAAAAACACTCTTTCCAGTAATTGGTAAACTACTACTAATCCCTGATAAAAGAAAAATTCTAAAAATCAAGACTCTACCGCTTACTATCCTTACCTCAAACTGCCAAACCAAACATCTCCAATAAAAGAAGACCACAATAATTTTTTGATATCCAAAAGACATTCGACTCTGTTTGGCTTATATTGCTTTACAAATGTTTTCTTCTCAATATTCCCAAATATCTAATCATATTAATCGAAGAATTCCTTTTGCACCGACCCTGTAATGTGAAAATCTGACTTCCCACTCCACCAACGTATTTCTCAAGGATCATATCTGCCTCCTCTTCTGTGCAACATCTACTGCCATGACTATGACCCCAAATTTTTTAACCCGGTCAATTATCCTCTTTTATTCTTACTCAAAAACGAGGAAGTTAAAGATCAAAGATTGTGGACGTGGCGAAACGGATAGCAAACCTAAAATGGAGCTGGGCTGGCCACGACAAAACAGCGAGACGGGCAGTCAGAGTCACGCACTGACGGCCAAGAGAAACAAAGAGGAACAGAGGCCGGCCACAAAGAAGGTGGCTGGACGATATCAAAGCACTGGACGGTTTTGGTTCTACAAAGCCCAAGATCGAGAGACATGGAAGAAATACGGAGTGGCCTACGTCCTGGAGTGAAACAAAGAAGGCTGAGAAAAAAAATTATACGCTGTCCCCTTCTCAGGCCATAAATTTCCTCCAAAATTTAATTTTCGTAATTCAACGCTGCTTTTTTTTAGACTCACATTTTTTCAAACCGCACACCCACCTTAAATAACCTTTAAATAGCCGTGTGTCACCCAAATAAACTTCTCCATAACCCCTTAAACGACCAGTTTATGAAACCACCGCAGTTAAGCCAATTTCTCAACGCATAAAGTACCTCAATACAACAAAAATTCTGAATCCTTACAACTTAAACTTATAAATTCCTGAAAAGTCACCCGAATTCCGTGCGAAGTACACCCATCTCTTACACTATTTCCATTCATAAAATGATATTACACCAACAACCCCACCGTCTGAGGAACAATTCTAAAACCCGATAAATGACTAAACACGGCATTTAGCGCGCAAGCTCTTAACCTGGTTACCTAGAGGAAATTTTAAAAATTGGTACGATAAAATATCTTCTTTATTAAAAAGAGTTTGGAAAATTTTGATTTTATTTGCAAAGCATGATTTGGGTGCCACATTTCAATACCTTTCATTAGGTGTACCCACTCTTGCTGCAACTGTGTTAGTTTTTGTTTTTTTTTAGCTAAAAACTAAAAAAAAATATTTTTATAGCTAAAATTTGTTACTAGTTGCTCACCTGTTTATTTTGTTAGGTTGAATTGGTTGATATGCACTTTGGTGCCGCAGAAAGGGATTTATACGATCCTGAGGTATTTGAGGATCACTTAGATGAAATAAGAACGTGTCATAAGTTATCAAGGGGATGTTTTTTTCTGGTTAGTCACATTTATTGCTTTAAAACTTGTTTCACGCAAGGTGCTTTTTAGTCACTAATTGGCAATAAATATAAACCCTACATAGTACCAAATCGAATACAAAGTGATATTTACGATGCAATTACAAAAAACGCCGAAGAGATTCATTTAAATTGTGATATCCTTAACAAATGGTACACAAAGGATGGAAACGATTACAAAATTAAAAATTATAGGTAAAACGTGTGCCCCGTTTTAATTTAACAAATCAATTTGATTTCTTTTAAGGAAATTACCATTCACCGAATGGAAGGCGATAGCTGAAGAAATAATCCACGTAATACATAGGAGCGTACTTAATTTTCCGGAAGTTTTCCGGAAAAAGAGTAAAAATCTTCTTCAATCGATCCTGGAACAGCAATTTAATTATGCCCTAGGTAATATTTGCTCTATGTTAACATATTCATCCCCGTCATGTCTTATTGCAAATTGAAAATGTTACGCCTATATAAATAAAATTGTATTCCACATTATTTCATCAAAATAAATGGATTCTAGGTTTAGCCCCCGGTACAGCACATCACATATTAAGTGTTATACGAGAATTTCAAAATGAAAATTGCCTCGAAATAGATAATAAATATCAAGTAAGTATTAACACCATAAATGACCAAAATGCTTATCTCAACCGTTTTCCACGAGAGCGCTTTATTTTCTTTCTGATTTATTTACTTAGAAACTTTTCGCTTTCTTATAATCAACACATTTAATCAAAGAAAAGTTTGATTTGTTCAGTTGATTGATTTTTGCATGGCATCTTCACTTTTTTGCTCCTTAGGACACAAAAGACGACTGTAAAGGGGCCAATGAACAATGTCTGCAAGACATGAAAAGTTTCAAGAATAACGTCAGCTCATTAATACCCGAAGAAAATCGATGCTATTTCACGTAAGTTTTTTAACTTAGCATTTACAAATTCACTCGCGCTAACATTTTTTTTTTGATGTTATGTTGTGGTATTGTGCGAGTTATTAATGATGTTGTTCGATGTAGAGTGCCTTGGAAAACAGGAGGTATTGATCCTGATGATAATGATTATGAAGCATATCTTAACAAATTTAAAAATACAGTTTTAAACAAATTACAACTTCTTGTGAAGAAAAGTTTGGACGACGAACCCGAACTTAAATCGCGTAAGAAAATTGTCGAGGTAATTTTATAATTAGAGTGATGTCATGCATATTAAAAGGAGGATAATTTTTTACTTAATTTTTTTCTGCCTGATTAATTGAATATTAATTAAGGAATATTTATTTTAAAATATTAACCTCCTCCTCCTCTTAATCCTTGCTCCCTTGGGGTGAATTATGCTTGCGTTTTAATCTAATATTTTTTAGTAAATTTTCTTTAACAAAAATAAAACGCTTGTATATTTAACACTTATACATGAGCATTAATACTAATAAGTAAGCACTAATTTAATTTTTTTTCTTGTAGGAAAATTTTCAAGAAAATATAACACATTTAACGTTAAATTTTGAAAATATAAAACAAGATTTTTCAAATTCTGAAATTTTAGATAAAGTTAAGCAAATAGTGCAAAGTACAGCGAATTCTAGGCACAATCCAATTTTAATTTATGGAAATCCTGGTTCAGGAAAGACGTCCTTACTTCAAACAATATACAGAAATTTCGAGACGTGGTTTAATTGTAGATTATTACGTATTGTGCGATTCATATCAACTACGCCACGTTCTTCTTACAATCTCGAACTATTGCGAGTAATTTGCCAGCAGATCTGCATAGCATTAAAATTACCGGAAGGATTCTTACCAAAGGATGCTTCATTTGATCCTTTATATATAAACAATTGGTTTCAAACGCTTTTAAGGATGTTCGAGGATATGAATCAGGTCCTCGTTATTTTCATAGATGATTTAAATTTATTAAACCCGTTGGATTCTGACATGGCTTCAGCTTTAAGTTGGTTGCCTATTTGTTTGCCTAAAAACTGTTATTTAATTTGTACTTCCGGCGTGGAACTCGAAGCTTTAAGATTGACTCCTGTTCAGAAGGAACGGATGAGGAATCCTGAGTGCTATCTGGAATTACCTCGGGTTAATACATTTGCTGGTAAGACTAATGAAAGGAAATTGTTTATACAGGATGCCTCAAAATAGGATGTCAACAGCTTCCTGATAATATTTTAAATCCATAGGTTTTAAAACATACAACCTGAATCACTCTATTTAAAGTAGCGCCCGGAAAACAAACTTAAACTTCTTCGCTTTCTTTTTATATACAGACAGATTCAACTTTTACGTTTTACTTTCTTCTTATATTCAGCTTCTCCGTGAAGATGTCTGCTGTTTTTATTTTTGAGGTAGCTGAGCGAAACAGTAATATTTGCGATTTTATGCATTTTGCAATTTTGTTGAAAGGCGTGTATCATATGTTTTTTAAATTTTGATGCAAAGCATTAAATCAGAGATATTTTGTGCAAAATTTGTTTAATTCGAATGAGACAGCTTGAAATGGTGGATGAAACAGTTGGAAAAAATTATTGTTCGGATTTTGCAAATTTTCACTTTGCCAGATAATATCTCAAAAAACGTTTAAGATTTTTGCAATTTTTTTCGATTGTTACACAAAATATTAAATCAGGAATATTTTGCACAATATTTGCTAAATTCGGACAATCAACTCATAACGGTGGACAAAAAAGTTAAGAAAAATTGCAAATTTTTACTTTGGCGACTCAAAAGACATTTAAAATGTTTAAAAGTTTCTTGTATTTTTACACAAAGCATTTCTAAGCATCCACTCACGTACTGTGCTCTGCTTTTATATATGTAGATTAAAGTTTATTGAGTTTAATCCTTTATTGCTTAGTCCAATAAACGATCATGTTACTCGCATTTTGAAGTTTTCTTACAGAACTTTCTTGATTCTGTCTAGTTGCTGGCCGTATCATCGAGCTACAGTTCTATTTTATAACAAATTTTTGTTGTTGTGCAAATGGGCGGGGTCAGCTGCTCAGATTGGTACGGTAGGGGAGGTTCGTTTTAGGAAATAAACAAAAATGTTGGGCGCCAGTAATTAAAGAAATTACAGAAAGGACGATCACAAAAGGCACATATAAAAATGTTTAAGGTGTTCAATTGTCCTAAATCAGCAGAAACTATGATAAAAAAAACACAATGTTAATTTAATGGATGTATTGCTTAATCAAATAAAAAATATTCAAAATTTAAAACAAAAATTAGAAACCTTACAATTGCCTGTTATTGTTTGGAAGTTGTTGCCTCGTACAAATCCCCTGGATCTATCCTCCTGGAAAGAGCTCCTGGAATGTTTGACCCCAGGATCCTGCTAATCCGGACTTCAGTCGGAATTACAAATTTGGGAACTTATAACGACCCCTTTTG
>JARJDX010035335.1:0-10079 GCA_030264735.1 Gymnusa sp. GC000175
CCTGTATCTTTGTTAGGAAGCGAGTAAGAGGCATATATGCATTGTGTTTTTAACTCAGAATGACAAGGAGAATATTGTGTTAAAATTTTCAATGTTAAAACTGATACACCCTGTATGTCTGTGCAAAATATGACATTTTAAAGATAAGTGAAGAAAAATTATGTTTTAATACCTTTTAATCGGAAATTCATGTTTTGAGCTTCCCTGAACAAGAATTGATCAGAATTAAATAATATCCGTGTGTCTGTATGTGTGTATGTGATGCGTTATGTGTTACATTATGCGTAAAGCTAGTCTTTATCCTTTTCACAGCTCAAACGGCTTTAGTGATTAAAATGAAACTTGATAGAAATTATAATTAGTTTTCAACCGGAAGTAATACCTTACTTGAAGTGTTTTTGATATATTTAGAGCCGGTTCTATAAAGCGTAGTTAGTTAACGATATGAAAAAATTGACGTGTGACATTGTTAAGATATTGTTATTAACAATGTGATCTATCAATTTATTTAAATTGTTAACTAACCACGCTTTATAGAACCGGGCATTAACCAACTAATTCTGAAAGATTTAACTGTTACGTCACTATTAATTTCTAATTTAATTGCACACCGACAGAGTTTACCGGATTTAACC
Organism: Gymnusa sp. GC000175; assembly: GCA_030264735.1. Lineage (NCBI taxonomy): Eukaryota > Metazoa > Arthropoda > Insecta > Coleoptera > Staphylinidae > Gymnusa > Gymnusa sp. GC000175. Next base: position 636 of record JARJDX010035335.1, read on the forward strand.
TGACTAATTATCCGTCTCTTTAACCGCAATAGATTTTAAAATCTCGCTGCTTTTCCTTGCTCTCTTATTTCACAGGTCTCGCACTAAATAACTTTAATATTTTTGGTTCATTTGGTAATTTCTGTGTGGTAAGATTCTAAAAAGGATTTAAATAACCGCCACTTATACACTATCTACAGCTGCAGCTTCTCATTTTCCGCAATTATTAAATCTCGGAGTTCCGGGATGAAATATTGTTAATTTGTGAGATCCCGGGGTTTTTATAATTGCTTGAATACAACTTATTAGTCCACGAGCATGTTGTTATTTCCTCGTTTTTATTTTTACTTAACAACACCTAAACTAATTACCTGCAGTCACAATAATAAAATTAATTTTAAATTGTTAACGCACCAACAATAATTCCAGATTTTTTTCCAGCGTGGTCTATCTTGGGCGATGTATTTTACTTAGTTCCAGGTTTTGCCAATTACTTCGATTCACCATGTAATTACTGCTCTTTCTAATACCTTGTGGGTTCAATACATGGCTTGCCTGGCAATTTTATATGAACATCGTCTGTTGTTGTGTAAGAGGTCCTGTGGATTCTCAGAATCCTCCTGAAGCATTTGTTGATAACGTCTACAGCTTTCTTTTAAAGACTTTGGTGTGTTTCCAAGTTTTTTATGCGAAAAGTTGTACCGATTTTATGAATTGAAGATCCTAATTTTGGTATATCTGCTTATTACATTGTACTTCCAGATATTTCGGAGCATACCAAAGTTTTGATTAGCTTTCAATATTCGGTTTGCGACACAAATTTCATTGACACTTTTTTCCATTTATAAGGCTGCTCTGGTAGCAGTACTCTTTGACAACTTCTATGCTTTTGTTACTGATGGTATGTAGGTTATGGTTAGTGGTTCCTATTCAAATGGATTTCGTCTTGTCTCCAGATCCGTTCGTTTCGCGATTTGTTGGAACTCAGTAGATTGTTCAATGATGATTCTCACCGTGTTGATTTGGTCTAAACACGATCTGTTCCGTCGAAAGCCAGCTTGATTTGGACGTAGCTTGTTCTTAATGAAATAATGCATTCGCATCAGCAATATTTAGGCTAGGACTTTGTTAATGGTGTTTCTTTCAAGTTACTACACTGACTTCGGATTTCCCTTTTTTTTGAGCTTGATGATCAGCTCCTCCTTTTAACTATCTGGTATTTGTTTTGTGTTCCAGATATTTTTGAGAAAAGGATGCATAGTTGTGGCAAATGTGGTTAAGTTGCATTTAAGGATCTCTGCTAGGATGTTGTCAGGTCCAGTTGCTTTGATATTTTTTAGTTTGTTTATAGCCGCCCCAATTTTAGCGATGGATGGTGGACTAGTATCGATTCAGAGTGTTTTTGCTGGTGTTTTTGCTCTACAATTATGTTTATGTTATCTTCGTGAGCATTTTTTTCCTATAAAGTATTCTTCTCACCTTTTGTGGTGTTGATCATCCGATGTTAAATAATATTCTTTGCTTCTTGTAATGGCCTGTTGTTATTAAAGCTTCTATTGTTGAACAGTAGTTTTTTTATTCTGTCAAATATACTAATATTGTTTAAGTATGCATCGGTTTCTGCCTGTGTTACTAACGTGTTGGTCCAAGTTCCTTTATCTTTACGAGACTGCGTTTTACGTCTTGAATTAGAATTTGATACCGTACGTGACCGCGTGTTCCTGCAATATTTAGAATGTTCTTTGACGCTTTCCTACAATCTATCAAGACACATGTGTCTTTTAAAATCCAATTATTTTGTTTCAAGTAGAAGTGCTGTTTAGATCTAGTTAGAGGTTTGATAGTTGATTCTCCAGAGCTTGCTAAAGTCGACTTTTAACAACGGTCGGTGCTTTAGTTTGTCAGTATTAAATTTCTTGCGTTTGTCAGGTTTTAAGAAAGATATGTCAGCAGCTATTTTGAGCTGAATAACTTACATTAGGAGGTGGTGGTCGGTTGCGACGTCGGCACCTCAAAAGTTTCGGACATCCAAGAGTGATTTTCGCCAAGATCCTGTTATAGCGATATGGTTAATTTGATTCAACGTGGCGTGATCCGAAGTGTCCGAAGTTATCTTATGAATCTGTTTGTAGGAAAAGATTGTGCCTCCAATCACATGGTTGCTTTCTTAACATAGTTCAGTAATCAGTTCCCCATTTTTATTTTTGAATGGCAACTCCAGGCTTACCCATTATGTCTTCGAAGGTCGCCCATTAAAAGTTTGATGTCTTCATTTACCATGTTGGCCAGGGAGGAGGCAACATAGTCATAGCAAGCTTCTTTATCCCCTATTTTTGTAGGTAAATTGCACTAATCTATAGTAATGTTTCTAGTCTTAGTTTTTAACCGAACTATTATTATTCTGTCGGATACAAGTTTTCGGTGCATAGAACTTCTCTCCGCAACCGGTGTTAAAAAATACCAACTCCACTCTTTCTACGCCCATTTTAAGGTTTGTCCGAGAAGATAGTCCGAGATTTCCAAGTTCTCCACGTTTTAGTTATCCATTTCTTTCTCCACTTGAGCAAGCCTGACCGGTTCTAAAAGTGTCTTTATGTTCCATGTACCAACACGTGTTCTGTGTTTAAGGCCAAAAGTCGTGGTTGATAGATCCGTCCGGTTTTCATTTCTTTTAGATTCGTTAATCAAAGAGTTTTCGGGCTTTGTCTATTGAGCCTTGGACTTAGTGGGGCTGCCACCTGTAGTGACCAAACTCACCTCAGTTTCACTGATTGAGAATAGAAGGTATTTCGTTCTGCTTGATGGAAGCTTGCTTCGGTCGCCAGAGCGGGTGAGGATGGCATTTGAGCGGCCGAACTTACTAGATGCTGATTGCTGTCACTCCTTTCCTTCTACGTCATCAATATGGCGCGCTATAATCATATTATTATGACTATGTTCCAGCGGCATCAACTAACATTTTAAACAAGTCAACAATATGATTTTATGTCGGCTGAAATATTTTAGAGCCGGTAAACAAGATTATGATTGTCCGGATGAGTTTCAACATCCGAAACCTGATAAAGAACTATAAAAAAAAGTTTAACTAGTAAACCTATGACGTAAACCCAAAGACTAATTTTTTTCTCACTGTGAGAAACTCACATATGGAGTTTTGCCTCTTGTTACCCTGTATATTATATGACTTTTTTTTTGAAATTACATCCACTTTCCGATGCTTAAATAAGTTTGTGAAGAGGCTAGCGAATCACCCGGTATATATTAAAAATATTTTTATCACAGTTTTTTTTCTATATTATTGGTATAAACGTATCCAGTATTCTATCTAGTACGTTGAGTGTTTGTGACCTTATAAAGCACGTATTCAAAAATTAAACCAGCACGCTTAAAATAAATGTCTGTCATGCAGAGTATGGAGTCAAGGGCGGCTATAGACGCGACGCTTTCATAGGCGTCGGATTAATCACGCCAACACACTTCATAAATGTACAATGGTACGTGTCCAACATTAAATAAATAAATAAAAAACTTTTATGGTTAAATCCATTCCCGAAGACTCGCAAGTTTTGCTTCATTTGTAATTAATTTACTTCTACGCGTCTCCCTTTATTATGTCCTTACTCCGAAAATCAATTTTCCGACACAGCTGCTGGGATGACTAGGGGAAGGATCACGTGACACTGTTTCCCCAAATTATTTTATTGTTTTGGTAGACTTTTCTTTTTAAGGGCTGAAATGGAAGTGAAATGATCTGTTAAAGAAGTAATTTGGTATAAAATTCCAGCTTCATTTTTTCTTTATTTATTCCCAAGATTTAATTTGATTAATGCTAATGATGCATGCGTAGTAAATTGAATGAATTTAATTGTGTGAATTGTAATTTAGATTTAAATTTTTTGCGTTAAATACTATCTCTTTAGTAATTTATTGCACTTATTTTCTATATTTTTAAAGATAAACGAAGAAAGTGTGCTTTAAGTACCGTTCAGCATATTTTTATCACATTCATGTCTCGAGTTAGTATATTTAGATTGTACTTTGTAATTGTTGACATTTGGTTTATTTTAATGTGCAATTCAGGTAGTTTAAAATCTGTTTTGTCCATTTATTTTTAATTTTTCTTACAAGTAAATTTTCTCACTTTTGGGTTTTGTCGAGTAAATTAATTGATCTTATGGCTTGAAAATGCCCCATGCAATGGCCAGCAAAATATGTATGTCTATATTTTAAAAGCGGAAATAATTTTTCAAACCATATTTATTGTATAAATATAAAAATTTGTTATGATGTTTTAAGTACGAGGGTAATCCCAAAAGTACCTGATCTTACGTATAAATAGCGATTGTTATTTGAAAATAACCTAGTTCCAACCTTATAAAGCTTAAGTTTGAAGTTTGTCGACACTACATTGTTTAGTATTTGTTTGACAGCCATTAATAGTAAACGCTCTTAGTGAGTTTGTAAACATAGAAAAAATTGGTCATCGTTATGTGATACAATACTTTCATTTGAAAGGCCTCAGTCCAACTGATATCATAGCGGAACTAGATTTTACTCTGTGAGAGTCAGCTTCTTGTTTTTCAACTGTAAAATATTGGGTGGCAGTTTAAACGAGGTCGTATGAGCTGTCTAGACGAATATGGCAGTGGTATACCAAATGAACTGACCACGCCAGAATTGGCGAAGTAAATCCACAAAATGGTATTGGATGACCGTCGACTGAAAGTGCGCCACTAGCAGATATGGTAGGCATTTCAAAAAGTGCTGTACATGGCATATTGTCTAGAAAATTTGAAAGAGAAAGCTGTGCGCAAAATGGGTGCTCGTGTAACAAAAATACCTTTGTGAAGATGTTTCAATCGAGTGTTTGGCGAAGTTTCACAGCGATAAAGCAAAGTTTTTGAGTTCATTCATAATCATGGACGAAACATGGGTCCATCATTTCACACCTGAAACGAAGGAGTAGTCAAAATAATGGCCTGAAAAGGGAGAACCGGCTCGAAAGAAAAGACAGTTTCATCTGCTTAACTGCAGTCAGTATTATGGCGTCAGTTTTTTGAGATGCGTGTAGAATAATTTTCATTGGTTATCTTCAGAAAGAAAAAACAAGTGTGTATTATGCGAACTTATTGCAGCGTTTGAGTGACGAAATCAAAACAAAAACAGAAAACCACCGCATTAGGCGAAAAAAGAAAGTTTTATTTTAGCATGACATTGCAACAGTTCACACATTCAATATTTCGATGGCCAATATCAATAAGTTAAAGTTTAAATTGATTCCTTACGTAACCTATTCGCCAGATTTAGCCTCCTCAGATTATTTTCTGTTTCAAAATTTGAAAAATGCCTCGGTAATAAAGATTTGCCAAGAGAAGAGGTGGAGTCTGTGGTTGATGGCTATTTTGAGGAGCTCGACGATTCTCAGTATCGAAGTATCGAAGCTATTAAAGGTCGCTAGGAAAAATGTTTCGATCTAAAAGAAGATTATGTAGCGAATTAAACGTTGTTAGGTGCAGTACCTTCGCAAAATATATTTTAGCAAATGTCGACGTTTTGAGGTCCTCTGAATATGAATTATCTCTTTTTGACATGATGTATGTGTTTGGGTAGCCATTTTTTTGTGCCCTCTTAAAGGCTAAACGAATACTTTAAACAACATGCAACTCTAATTGCAAACTAGCTTTACACCAGTCACATACACAACTAGTTTGCAATCAAAATGGATCCTTACACCATGGCGGATCCACCAAGATCTGCTCATGTTTGTGGTCACAAATCTATTTTTTGGCAAAATGTCAAGTAGTAGTTCAGATGAAGGTATTATTACCTATTTTCATTACCGCATAGGGTAATGTTGAGTACATTCCTATACAGTGTATTTTCAGCGTCGCGACTCCCTTAAAGTTGTAGTCTAACATCAATATCTATGTATTCTAAAGAAAAAAAATTTTAACAAAAATTAAAAATCGTCGAAATCTCTATAAAAAAGTTAATTAACTCGAAGCGATCCGAGCAATTTTTTAGTTAAGGCTGTTTGTAGCAGCAAAACAACGAATTCAAACAGACCAGACTTTCGTCGGCTTTCTTAAAGATAGTTTTTAGGTATCTTTTGCCAAAATTTTCCTTTATTTTGAGTTATCCACGGTTTCTTCGCCATCTCATTCCTACGGCCTAAGTAACGCACGCTTGTATTAAATAGGGTATTACGTCTTCTTCTTCAAGCTACATATGTTGGCGATCGTGTTGGAAACCTTGTAAGGATGCATTTTTAGTGTTTTTTTGTGTGCTTTCATTTAAGTTCCACAAAAAATATTTATATAAATAAAAAAAAATATTTAGACCAAGTATCCAGAAATTAATATGGAATATGACCCACATACCAGTTTGCGATTGATTTTTGTAGACTTTCTTTTATTCGCGTTTTAATATCTTCTACAAATTCTTCTGTTGAGAAGCTAGGTCTACCTGTTGACTTTCCTTTACAAATGCAATGCTTGTTTTTAAAGCGATAAACAAGATTTTGTTTATGTTGTACGAAGTTCTCATAATGTACATTAAAATTGGGGAAAGCTTAAGCAAACTGCTCAATGCAAGATTGCAAGGTGAATGTTCATGAACCATCTGTTTTTGGCATGCCCTTTCCAAAATGAGCCATACGAATAAATGCGTCTTGTTCACTTGTAAATGGCATGTCTCTTATAATTTAAAATAAGAGGTTATGTCATCTGATTTTTAACTGTGGGTAAAACTTACTATCAAACACCTTGATGGATACCTTGTTCAGCTCTGGAAAAACACAAAGACATACACAAATTTACATGGAACAGACCAATCTAAATATTTTATAGTAAACGAAAACGGCCATTGAAAATAATGTACGGCCCTGCCAAAAGGGGCACAAATTGTGGCTACCTTTTGGAGATGAAAGTACAATAACTTGTACAAATTAAAACTCAGGAACAATAAAAAAATTGGGGACCAGGATGAGACACAAGAAGAATCAAAATATAAACTATACCTGCTACAAGAGTTCAGTATACAACAACTATACCAAAGTAGAATAATAACAGAACTAGATACGCCAAAGATGATAATATAGAACAAGAATATACAAACATAAAGCAAGCAATACACTAAGCTGCATATCAAGCGCTGGGAAGGAAAGAGCGGAACTGCAAAAGAAAAACAAGGCCATACTAGTTAGCGCCTGAAATAGCAGATACAATCAAAGAAAAAGCAAGACTATACAACATGTGGCTGACAAAGAAATCTTAGCCCAGACGAGAAGAATATAAAATCCAAAACAAACTATTAAGAAGAACAATCCACCAAATTAAGAACACAAAATGTAAAAAAACACGACCAGAAGGACAGACAGCACGATAGAAGGTTCAAGAACAACGGAGGTGTGGAGAATCATTACTGGCATGAAAACAAACAAAAAACCAAAAACGTGGGATTGATCAAAATGAACCAACGGTTAACTTGCTACAAAGAACTACTCACAGAAAATAGAGCAGAATTCGACTGCTGCCAGGATATAGATGAATTAACCGAGGAATGTCCGACCATAATCACAGAAGAGGTACAGAAAAGGCTGAAAGATAATAGAGCACCTGGCTAGGAAACATAACTATTGAATTAATTAAATATGAAGGGGATCCGATCATAACTCGCCTAACCGAACTAATGAACAAATGCTTAGTGTCACATTGCACCCCACAAGAGTAGAAAGAAGCATGCATTATTTCTCAGTGTCACAGCAAGTATCAAAAGACGAGCATTAGTGGGACACCGAATCACCGAAGATTAAAGTGGATTTATCCTATACGGGCAACCTGTTTATCCTGTAACAACTTTTTGAAAACCGATCCTCGGTAGGACACATATTGCTTCCATTGACCTGGAAACGGCATATGATAATGTGCTTCACTCTATATTATGGGACTGCCTGAAACAATTACAGGTCTACATTCACATGAGAAACACAATCAAGCCATTATATTATATATACAAACGCAAATATCGTTATCAAATGTGGAAAAAAAAGTCACAGCCATAACAATAAATAATGGCCTTTGCCAGGGGTGTGATACTAAAGTTCTGGGTTGCCTAAACTCCCTATGGTGGGATAAAATGCTAACAAACAAAACATGGATACGGATCGAACGGGCAATGGGTGATACGGTCTTGTGCTACGGAAGTGAAGTTTGGGTAATAAGTAAACAAATGCAACAACATAGCAACAACCGAAATGGATTACATTCTCAGGCGTGCTGGGGTATCAAGAACAGAGAAAATCAAAAACGTAATTATCAAAGACATAATGCAAGTAGATTTGACAATTATGGATCGAATTGAAGAGCGAAGGCTCAGATGGTTCGGACACGTCAAAAGGATGGCAGAAAACTGATGGCCAATGCAAATGTTAGGGTGGCAACCACAAGGAAGACGAAAATCATGGTACACGGGAATTGCGAAGACCATGGAGAAAAGAAATCTAATGAAGCAGATGGCCCTAGACGGGAAGGTTTGGCGCGAAGGAATGAGCAGACAGCACACGTTGTAAAAGGATACATTGTAGTGTTTATGTCATTTATGTAATACATACAAGGTGTTCGTTTTTCGAGCACCACCCTTGGGATCTCGAAAACCGCAAAAGATACGAGGTTGGGTAAATTAGGGCAAAGTTGCCAGATTAGGAGACCATTTTAATGATGTATTTGTTATTCCAAAAATATGCATAAGTAACTAGATAAAGCGAAAATTTAAATTTTTGCCGACTCTTTTTTTGGCTTATATCTTTCTTAAATAAAAAAATTTACAATTTTGGTTTGCACTTTTTTTCACCACCAGGGGTTCTCAAAATTTTTCTAACTTGTACTGTTTTTGAGTTATTGTTATTATCTTTTAATTTTTAAATGAGAATTAAAGTTGTGTTTAATACTGTTAAATGGAGATTTTTTTTCCAACGATATGAAATACATATTAAAATAAAAATTGACTAAGAAATTATCAAATTATTGATTTTATTTATTTTAGTCAAGTATGCTTTGGAAACAAAATCAACAACAAATAAACAATATTATGACAGTGCAGTTTATTTTTGTGCTTTGTGGTTCTGTTTATGTAAATTTTACATGAATATGCAATTTTCAAATGAAGAAAAGCGAGATATGCTTCAAATTTATTATGCATCACAATGGCTTCTACAAGAGAAATTGCTGCATCGGAAGTGGACTCATCACATCATCTGGTATGGAGGATTAAAAAAAAAACATAAATACTATCCATTTAAAATCCACATTGGTCAAGCTCTTTAACCAGAAGATTATGGTAGAAGGGTTGCTTTTTGCAGATTTTTGTAGAACCAGTTGTGAGAAAATCCAAATATTTTTAATGATGTTATATGGACCGATGAATGTAAATTTACAAATTCAGGAATGTTCAATCGTCACAACGAAC
>JARJDX010035382.1:0-26698 GCA_030264735.1 Gymnusa sp. GC000175
AATATTAACAATCAAATAAAGTTAATTATATTTTTGTAATAATTTGAGCTGAGGTTAGTAAAAATTCGTTTAATTTAGTTTTTTTTATACTATTGTAATATGTATATGTATATATTTTCTGTTTTTTTCTTAATTAAAACTTTTTATTCAATCTATTATGGTTTATTATATATTTTCTCGTTTTGTAACATTGTTTTTGTAATAAAAAATTAGAAAAAGATTTCATTTATTTTTTTTAAAGATTTCATAGATGTAATTTTCAGTTTATAGCATTTAAACAACTACTTACAAAAAGAAATAAAGTCAAGAATTTTTTTTTTTAGGGGCCCACTTTTCATTTGCGCTTCAGGCCCCCCTAACTCTAAATCCGGCCCTGGTAATACCTAGCTTTACGAGTTACGGCGCTCTATACGGTGTTTCACTATTTCTTTTGATGGCCTATTAATTTTGATTTAACGCCTAACATGTTTTGATGTATGGCCAAATATTTCCTACATATTAAAGTATTTTTTCTTCTTTGTTTAGATATCAAGTGTTTTGCACGGATTGAGGCGAATTCCATTTTTATTACAATTACAAGTACTCTTGGTTTACCATACTCTTATTCCAATATTTTTTTAAATCCTGGTTAGTACAATCTTATACAAGAGATTAGCTTGTATGTGCACAGTTCTCAAGAGCAGGCTAGTATTCAGGTGATAGTTGTCAGTTCATGTGGTTTTATTCGTTTTAGCCTTCTCAATTCGTAGGCAAAATGCAGAAGTTGAATGGCTTTTACGTTGACGTGACCGAGTAGTCTTTTCTCGTAATTAGTGGCATATTTTTGAATCTCTTCATGTATCTATTTTATTTTCAGGTCGGAGTGGATTTCCTGGTTAGTAACAAAGCGATGGTCGTTGGTAATTGTACGTAAGAATTTATTTTGAGTTTGTTGTATGATTTCCCGATCGGTTTAATGATAAATGATGGCAAATTAGTCTTTTAGAATGAAGACTTAGTTTGGAATGATATATACAACGACAGATGTATTGCCTCATCTGTCGTTGTTTAAATTTGATCTCTTTTACATGAGGTGTTCAGTAAGTGGATGCCAAGGTACTTCGCTTGGGTATTTGGATCTTAGGTGCGTGGAAAGGTTGCTATCGCATTGCCGCAAGTTTCATTTTCCAAATCGGCGATACATTTGCTGAATTTTTCTAGAGCGTGTTGTTGATTTTTAACCATTTTTGGCTGAGATTAATTATTTTACACTAACCCGGTTTAATTATTTTTTTTTGGCTTTTTCAAAAATAATCCCATAACGCCAAATAAAACATTTTAGCACTTTTATATAGGCAGTAAATTTGTTTTAATGATATTCCATTGTTTCCTTATAAAAGTTTAAAGATAAATCGTAAATTTCTTTAAATTATGGAATAATACCATTTATATTTAATATGCCCTGACCTTGCTTGAATGTTTTACGTCCACAATGATAAATAAATAATAAAAAAATCTCACAAAAACCAATGACATGTAAATTTTAAAATAGTTTGCCCTTGTGCTATAAATTTCCTTTTTACACTTATCAGAATCAGGTGTTTTATAAATAAACCCATCCTATAAAATTTTAATTATAATTTTGTCTAAATTCACAAGCCTAGTCCGGCAATGATAAAAATTGCCATTAAAATAAAAATATTACACGATATTTACTTAAAAATTGCCCAAACATTCAAAACCATGTTGATTTCATTTTATAATATTTGTAGTTCTTATTTTTGTTAATTGGTTATTATGAACTCGTTGTTTTAATGTTATATCCAATACCAATGTAAGTATGCTATATACAATTTTAATACCAAATCAATACGATTAACACTGGTTATTTGAAAAAGTTTGTTAAACATTTTAAGAAATGAATAAAAAAATATTATTTCATCGATACGAAATTTAATTAAGCAAAACAACAGCAATTTTACATAAAATAAATATATGTATTGCAGCTATAAAATGGTTTTATTAAGTACTGTGTTTCAAAATGAAATTAAGTACATGTTGTTTTATTGGGTAGTTACCCTAGATTATATATTGTATTGGTTTTTTAGTCTATGGTAGTTAGAAACTAACAATTTTCCACTTGAATGAGGTAAATATTTTAGTTTATTTGTTGCATATTTTGACCAATAAAGCACGCATGTTGTTTCGTTTTGATTTATGATGTGGTTTACTACAAATCATTGAAAAGTAGTAGTTGATAAAATAAAATAACAATATTTGTATTTTGTCTGGTGCCGTAAAATAATCGCAAATGTAATAATATAGATTAAATTGTAATTTTTATTGGATATTATTAGTGTTGTAATCGTAAAATCGGTATACGGTGTAAATTGAACACTATCAGTGTATGGTGTACATACAACATACATAATACCTACCTATACCCATAACCGGATCTAGAAAGCAGCGAACTTTGGCAGTTGTCTAGACGTCTAGAGTCGTCAAATAAAGGGGGTGCTTTCATAAATAGTATGGACATTAGAACCCCAAAACTTTTTGTTGGGAGGCACTTATATTTACTTTTTCTTCGGCTATATCCCTATGTTGATTTCGCATTTTTTTCTCTCCGCAGTTTCCTATTCTATCATTCCAGTCTCCATCCTGCAGAGCTCTTTCTCCCATGACTTGTTTTATGTAATTTTTCCATGATAATGTTGGGGCTATCTTTTTCTTCTTTCAAGCGGTTGCCAAGTTGCCATTCCAGAAGTCTTGTCTTTTGGGCTTGGTCATCTTTTCATCATCAGTCACGTGGATATTAACTTTTTATGATTGCAATAATCATAGTAGTTACAGTATTCATTTAAAACTAAGTATCGCTTTTTTACTGTACTCTCCCCTTTTTTCTGTGCCCATGTCTTAATCCGGTTTCCTTAATTTTCCTTCCACTGCTCTTCATTCTTTTTGTCTTTTTTTTGATGTTTTTATTAATTTGTCATTTTTTCCTGTTTCTCTTCATTTTTCCAGCGCTCTTATAGTTGGGTCCATTAATCTTGCTAACCATTCATGTATCTGCTTGGGTATTCGCTAATTTCCCATTTTCTGCACACAGCCAGTATATGACGGTCATATGTACATTCATAATATCCCTACTTCGTTCGTTAGTGACGTGCTACAATTTAGATATTTGTGCCCGTGCCGGTATTCCACAGAAGTCTATCTCTAACACACTTAGTTTTTGTTCTGTGTATTTGTTTAACTGTTTGTACAGGACTACATTTTAAAAGATGGTATTTACATGGTATCTTATAGTATTTTAGTATTAAGATTTTATCTTATAGTATGTATTTCACTTGTTTCTTTATTTTACCAAATTTTACTGATCCGTTCTTAACTTTTCTCTCTTCTCCAACGACGGCCTATCTTGGAGTCTTCTACTAATGCTTATGGAATTTTATATTTGTCAATCAACGATGATACAAAAATTTTAAAGCTACATTTAAATTAAACTTTTTAGGAAAGCAGGTGATCCATTTAAATAGTAAAATTTGGTTTACGCTAATTTCTATTTTGTGTTGCTTTTTTATTATCAAGAATGAGTCTGACTTAGTCACTTATTCGTCATGTTTGTGGAGCAAAATATGCGTAAAATAATTAAGAAAACAAGTTATTTGAATAATATTTAGTATTTTTCCCGGCTTCACCTGTTAATGGTCAATTTAGTAATTATAAACTAAAAATATCATACGAAATAATAATAATAATAATAATAATAATCAATTTGTAAGATATACATTTACGATTTTGGGTTTTAATTTCAACAAATCTTTTATTTAATAATTATTGTATAATAATATAACATTGCAATTAGTTGTGCAATAAAAAAGATAACACTAATTAAATATAATTTAAACAAATTATACAACGATATATGTTCTCATGACAAAGCAGTTGTGAAGGCAACGTTTTTAAGTTTTTAGTTTGCTCTAATTCTCCACAATTTTTGGTAAGAATTGATTGTTTAGTTTTCTTTTTGATAAGCTACGAAAGATTTTTTTATTACAATTTTTGTGATAAAATACTTTTATAAATTACAAAAGCTGCATGTCAAACTCCTGCTCTTCGTCTGGTACTGATCTTGCCTTACTTATCCTGCTCTTCAAACACCGACGCCGTCTAAAGCTGGCGTATGTCTTGTCCTGCTTTTTGCGTTCTTCTGCTTTTTGTGTTGTTTTGCTCTTCGTCTTTTTCCATATTTCGCAGTGGCGGATTTCCGTATAGACGAGGGAGGCGCGCGCCTTTAGCCTAAAGAATTTAAAAAAAAGCATAAGCTTTACACTATTTTTTCCCTAAAACAATGTCACAAGTCTTACTTTTTTAAAAACTTAAATAATTTTGAATAAAAATTCGATAATTTGGTTGAAATTACAACGATTCTGATAAAATTTGAGCAATATTCTTTAAAATATAGATGTTTTGTTTTACACTGCAATGCTTTTATATACAGTCAAACTTCCATAACTCGAATTTTTCTATATCTCGATTTTTTTCGCAAATTTTGCAACAGGATTGCGGTTTTTGCTATTTCTGTAACTCGAATTTTCTATATCTTGAATTTTTTTGTGAACTATGATGATTCGACTTAAGGAAGTTCGACTGAATATATGCAGGATTTCTACAGTTGTCGCTGTCTACCTTCTCTCCACCTCTGCCTCCATAATCCCGATCTATCCATTCTTCATCTCTTTTTTCATTGATTCCTCTACTTCGTCTCTAATTGATCTTTATGGTCTACCCCTTTTATGTTTTCCTGTAGCCCTGCAGGACTCCTTTCCGTTACCTGCACTATCCATCTTCCACTAGCTGCTCTTATAACATGGCCATACCCATACACATCAGTCGTTTTTCCTCAAGATTTTGTTATTCCTACTCTTCGTGCCACGTTAGGGCACTTTTTATCCTGTTCTTTGTCTTATTTCGCTTTACGTGTTGCTCTTCGTTTTCACAGGTTCTCACCCATGCAATTATTACGCGCTTAACGTTGGTTTACTTCGGTGATGGGCCTTAATTTTATTTTGTAAAGTCAAGGTTAAAAATTAGGATTCAAAATCGTTATAATCGCTTAAATTGCATTTTTTTATTTGACTTGACTCCCCTGGGAGGAAGGCCCGACAAATTCCCATAGCGGAGAACCCTTTCAATTCAAAGACGCCCCTGCTTAAAATACGCAGTTCTAGAAAAAATGCACCTCCAAAATGATCAAAACAAAACCAAGCTTTTTCGATTTACGTCGAGGCTTAAACCGAAGCAAAGTAAAAAGTCCGTATGTTCCTTAATACTTTACTAAATTAATTCGCGAAAAGCTCATTTTGCAACCAAAAAATTATATATTAAGGCCACGAAAACAAATCTGAAATTGGTTAAGGCGTTTTTGAGATATTTTTTTTAAGAAACTACACCGAAAGGTAGAAGGGGACGATTATGAATTAATTAAGGAAATCATTTAGTAAGTTGGGTCTTATAATATTAAAGAGCAATATGTAGCAAGGTGAATCGTGATTATTTCTTATCTATACCAGTTTAAATATTACGCATCCGGTTGATAATATCTAATTAGAAACCACTTGAATAATTGGGTACAAAGATAACTTTTATGAACAAAACGATATTTATATAGATCTTATATAGAAATAATTTATAATTGATAGTATTTGATCGTTGTTGGGGCAATTTTTTTTATAACCCTATACATATATGTTAATTCAGAAAAACATTATCTCGTCTAATGACTAACAAAAGATAATGTATAGTCGAATATATAACTAACGATTTGAATTATTTGTCATAGTTCCCAGGCGTTTAATGATTTGATTTTTTCTGTTTTGTGGGATTCGGTGCTTGGTAGATATGCAGTGTTAATGTTGTATGACATTTTATTATAATTTACTTATATTGTTGTAGATTGCAAAAATGCGTTATGATGACAAATAATTAATATTTTAATAATAAATATAATAATTGGAGTAAACAAGAATGAACCCATGAAATGTAAGCCAATGACGAAGAGCTGTAGTCATACCGCATAAATATGAATGGTAGCGCCGGCGCGCATTCTTTCTCTCTTCAACATGTGCAACTCGCAAATCTTTTGCTCATTTCAATTTCTTCATTTATAATATTGATGTATCATAAATGTACGAGTGGTGTGGTAAAATGTTAGAAGATATTTCAAAGACAATAAACAAATTAAATCTCACAAGTTGCCAGCGATGTTGAGGATCTATCGGCGCTATTATTTCATTTATTACAATGCAATTAAATGGCGAACATAATATTTAAATTATTACAATGGCGCCAATGATTTATACATTATATGGTTTTGCAATTTTCTTTTTTGTATTTTGGTGTGCTATGTGGTTACTGCATCTGCTAGCTATAGTGTATGGGTAAGTTCTGTTTGATTATCTATACATATCTTATCAATACATTGATATAACCTCAATTGTCACTGCTCTTCACATCATGTTTATTTTAACACATTTACCAAATATTGGTTTATTTTATTTAGGAAATATCGTCTGCATCATAAACCCTCACAGCTGCAAACTGATGTACCTCTACCTGGAATATCCATTTTAAAACCCCTCATGGGAGTCGATCCTCATTTGTTTGCTAACTTGGAAACATTTTTTACTATGACTTACCCAAAGGTATTTAATGCATTTAAAATAATTTCAAACTAAACTTCATTACTAACGTATATTGATTTAATTCTTTTAGTATGAGCTCTTATTTTGTATAGAAGATGATACTGATCCAGCGATAATGTTAGTAAACAGCTTAATGGAAAAATATCCTAAAGTTGATGCTAGATTATTTATTGGTGGTTCATGTGTTGGAGTAAATCCAAAGATTAATAATATGAATATAGCTTACGAAGCTGCTAATTATGAATTTATACTAGTTTCTGATAGTGGGATTCGCAGTAAGTTAATTCATTGTTTAATAACGTTGTGCTGTTTTTATATCCTCTATAGTATCACATAATTATCTATTATATTAAATCTTAAAATCCTCCTCACCCCACTCATGTGAATTGAAATATGTAAGCACATGTTAAGTATTTCTGTGTACCACCGACCACCATATTTTTATTTAGTGTATATAATCATCTTTATTGACCCTTGGCCTTAAAAATATGTAGGTTGATCCTGTACATTTATCACATTGACATATTTATCATCTCTAACATATGTTTTTCTTTTCTTTTTAACTCTTGCTCCCTTTTTATCGTCCCTCAATATTTCTTTTACTTCACCTTCCAACACTTCCGTTTCTTTACATCATTTTGCCATGTGTTCCTCCTGACTTTTGCGGAGTCTACATATTCTTTTTCCTGGTTCTTCCCTATATCTGTCACCTATCAAGTGTCTTGGTATCCCTATCAGCTCTGAACTCTTTATTTTTTCTAGTACTTCTAGATTTTTCTATGCTTTCCATTCTCTCTCCTTGTTCTACTTTCTTATCCCTTTACCTTAGGTCTGTTCTTACGATATCTTCTTGGCGTATTCTTTTCTCTGTCTCTTGTGGATCCATCGTACTCTCTAGAATGATTGCTTCCTTGTTTTTCCCATGTGGACCATTTTTCTTTTTTTTCTCTTTTCCCAACACTCCTTTAGTATCTCACTTTTCCCTTCTCTCATTTTATTTAATTTTTTTTTTAACTCTTCCCTTATTACATAACCTGGGGTCCTTTTACCAACTTCTAATATACACCTCAAGTAGCCCTCTTGTACGGACTCTCATTCTGCCCATTCCACCCAAATATTTCAACTCGTTACATCAAGACACTTTACTATATAGTCTAAAGGCTTTATTCTCCACTTTATGTCATCAAAAAGTTCCTTTTTTGTGAGAAAACTTTAAGAACTTCATAAAAGCAGCCAACGCCAGGGGGACCTTTGCAATAAAATACTTTTTAATTTCTTATTTTTTTCCAAATAACCAGTAAAGAATAATAAACTGGTCAAGATGCTGGGAACATACCTTTAAATTACCCCTCTATATTCCATTTATCATTAATAAGCTTGAATTGTTTAAATTTTTTAATAGTACCACATAATGTAATAAAAATTAAATATTTTCAGTGAAGGAAGATACATTACATGATATGATGAGTTTTATGTCAGAAAAAACAGCTTTAGTCCACCAAATGCCTTTTACTAGCGACCGTGAAGGTTTTGCAGCCACATTAGAAAAAGTAATTTTAAATAATTTACTTTTTATTAAATTTTTTATACATTTATGTCAATTATATTTTAATTTCAATTTTTTTACTGAAATTTTTGATAATGTATTTATTTGTAGATATATTTCGGCACTGCCCAATCTCGTATATATTTAGTAGCAGATCTGATTAGAATAAATTGCCATACTGGCATGTCAGCTTTAATGAGAAAGTCTGTTCTTGATGAAGAAGGTGGACTTAAAACATTTGGCTGCTACTTAGCTGAAGATTTTTTTATTGCTAAATCTTTTACTGATCGTGGCTGGAGGATTTGTATTTGTAGTCAACCTGCTTTACAAAATTGTGGAGTATGCGAAGTTAATAGTTTCCAAGCTCGCCTTACCAGGTTTGTTACAAAATAAAATTATTTTAAAATACAAACTTAAATTATATAATTTATAACTTAGGTGGGCAAAATTAAGAGTTGCTATGTTACCAACTTTTATAATAATGGAACCATTATCGGAGTGTATGGTTATTGGAGCTTGTACTGCTTGGGCTGTTAGTGTTCTTTTTAAATGGGACTCCTTAAGTTTCTATTTAATACATATTTTATTATGGTTTATGTGCGACTGGATATTACTTTCAATCGTTCAGGTAATTAAATCTTTAATAAGCAAATTATTAATTGATGAATATAACTTTAATAATAAAGTAGTAGGCGATTAAAATTAATTTTTCCCACCATATTTTAGGGCGGAGCTTACACTTGAAAATTAAGTTGATAAATCGAGCCGTAAAATTTTTTTGTAGGTCATTACACGTTGTGAGATATCGTCGTTTGTTTTTTTTTAAACTTTGAAGGCGTAAGAGCTCCGCCCTAAAATATGGTGAAAAAAATTAATTTGAATCACCTATAGTTAATTAAATTTATTTTTAGAATGGAACTTTGCCATTTAATAAATTTGATTTTGTTGTTGGATGGTTATTCCGCGAGTGTTCAGGTCCTTGTCTGTTCCTACATGCATTATTAAATCCAGCTATTAGGTGGCGCTCTAGGGTTTTTAGACTGGCTTGGGGAGGCGTGGCAGAAGAAATAAAACCTAGAATTGAATCCAGTTTTAAATTCCAAAAACCATATTTTGACACTTAAATTACTTAAAAAAAAATGATGGACTGGCTCATAGCAACGCCTAGAAGCGCGCTCCTAATTTGCAAGATAATGATTCTCTTCCCTCTTCAAAATATGAAGTTCAAATGCCCTTGAAGGTCATAAAGTGGATGTAAGTGTCTTAATATGAAAAAAATCTGGAAAATCACGATCTCTTATGAAGTGTTTTATTGTAAATAGACTTCAGAAGCCCTTCTAGCACTTCAAACATATACATTGTACATTAGGTTATCGTTTTATGCCAAGCGCAATGGAAATGAAACCATTAGTACAGCCTCATTTAATCATGAAAAGTAACTATAATAATTTGATCGCAATTTACACATAGTAATACATATCAGTTTATGTAAAAATTAAATAAGTCATTAATAATGCATAATGTTCTTGCTAGTCTATAGATCGTGTTTAATTTTTTATTTCTTCATATATACTTTTTTAAATAACAGACATTTGCTGCAATGCAAGAGCATAATGTTACATTATTTAAAACAATATTAATACTCATTAGTCCTAGTTACTATATTTACTGATTAACTAATTTAAGACAACTTTTTATTCAAAGTAAAGATAAGAAAATTATTCGCCGAGATTTATATATGGATATTTTTAAAATATTTTTTTATTGGCTATTTATTTTATTTTTCTATTTATTTTAATGAAGTAATAAAATGGTTTATTATTACCATTATATTTATAAATATAATATATTGTTTTTTATTTATTTTTTTATTTAATATTTTATATGAAGAACTCTAAAAAATTTTAAAACATTTTTTGTAAGTATTTAAAAGTTTTATAAACTGGGTCCAATATGTGAATTTGAAACAAGAATTTTTTCAGGTCCAAAAACTTGTTCTAAATATAAATAATATATATATATACTATATATTGATATTGTTAAACAATTATGAATGTGATTAAGTGATTCAAATCAGTAAATTTAGTAACATTTTTAAAACTCAACAATCACAAGGCTTGATCCATTATTGAATATATTGCATAATCATTAATTACAGTTACTTATATTTTTCCCATTTTGTACATAAGTAAAAGTATTTACTGATTGTGTTCTTTTTTTTATAGTAAATAAAATAATGAAATAAGGCTCACGCTTTTGTATCAAATAAAAAGGCTTTATTATTGAAAAGAGGTAAAAACGCATAAACATTTAAATGAGACTGATTGTCCGAAAACATAAAAAAACTACATCTTTGTTTTTTTGTTATTCGATTATTTTGTTTGCTATTATGTATTATTTGTAAGAGTTAATATTTTGCAATTAAATACGTTTGAGATAACTTTTTAATCCTAATCCTAGTAACTAAATATTTTCCTACACTCAGGGCCGATCCTAGACTGTTTGCCACCCGCATAGATATATTTATTGCAATATTCCCCCCCCCCCATGTAATTTTATTGTTTTAAATAAATTTTTAAAGGTGGTAAAAGACAAAAATATGAAACACATTTAAGAATATTTCGTAGCATGGGATATTCCTTTAATCTCACCCTTACACAGGGAATTTGCTATTGAGTTGAAGCATATAATTCTTGTATAAAAATCTGTGCTAAAAATGAAAATTAGTTTTTTCATTAAAGCCTTAATTACTGAGATATTTTTAGAACTCTAGCCACATTAAAAAAAAGGTTTTTTTAAAATGTTACTTAAATATTCGTTTTGATGTCTTTATTGATCAAAAACAAATGCGGTTTGTCGGGATTTATAGCGAAATAAATTACCTAGAACATTCTAACATGGGATTTAAAATCGTAAAGAGATTCAAAGCAAAAATCTGCCTACTTTTTATTTTTATAAAATCTCGCAGATACAATTAACGAAAACATCTTTTAAATACGCGTTCGAAAATTTGCTATTAAGTCGAAACATGAAATTTTTACCCATCTTGTATAATAATGTGTACTAAAGATTATCGGCAAATTGGTTTTTTGATAAATCTCTTTATTACTTCAATACGCGCTCGAATATATGTTATTGAGTCGAAACATATAATTTTTACCCATGATGTGCAAATTTGTTTTTGATTAAAGCCTTAATACTTCAATGTGCGTTCGAAAATTTTCTATCTAGTCAAATCATGTAATTTTTACCCATCTTGTATAAAAATGTGTACTAAAAATGAGGGGGGCTTCGCTATTCACAACTATCATAACCGCATCTCGGAATAGTTGATTATTGGTACACCCAAACTAGTCCCTTGGGTTTTTATTTTAAGCCTGGGCACTCGACGCCTTTTTTAA
Source organism: Gymnusa sp. GC000175 (assembly GCA_030264735.1). Taxonomy (NCBI): domain Eukaryota; kingdom Metazoa; phylum Arthropoda; class Insecta; order Coleoptera; family Staphylinidae; genus Gymnusa; species Gymnusa sp. GC000175. The sequence continues at coordinate 11,634 of JARJDX010035382.1, forward strand.
AGAATAGTCTGAAATCTGTAGGACGCCCTATCGACCTTAGGTTACAGAAACTTAACTCTCCCAGGTGTGAAGGTGTTGGCCCCCTAAAAATCCACCTCTGGAACCGCCCAATTTAGTGATTCGGAACTCACATTAAGCTGTAGATTCCGTACTTTCGTGTTTTTGCAGACAAAACACGAAAGTAAGTGGGGAAGTCGCCCACACCCGTTAACGAATATGGAGCTACAAGATGAATAGAACTTAACCCTGTGGGATACTTTGCTTTATTTTAAATTTACCATCTGTCGTTGTATCTGTTGGTAAGTTTGCCTTATATTATAAAACCTCAAATAAAAGGTGTTTTACTGTTTTAGATATTTTTTTTCCTATAATTTTGATTTCTGAGAAATTATATCTCACAATTTTTAGAAAATTATTATCTTTGATGTATTGTTAAATACAGAGAATGTTGAAAGAACGCTCTATCCCTTGTAATAAATATATATTAATTATATCATAAATTGTTGTTATTCTTTATAACTTTAGTAAGTGCTTACAGGCCGCTGTATTTATACGTTTAATTGGTTCGTTTACTCTTTCCAACGTTTTTTTTATTAAATTCTACCTCTAATAATTTTCGTAATTCACGTCTTCTTGCAAGGTTTTTTGGATTTTTAGGCTAAGATCCGGCTGCTGAGTGCAAGATCGTGGGTTCGTGCCCCACAGCATGCAAAATATTTAGAATGTCTAACACTGCCCCAACCCGCCTTGCCAGCGTGGGGTGTCATGACTAAATACCTTTTCTGGTCCGGAGTTAGATGAGAAATCATGTGGTTCGGAGTCCACGCTAAACTGTAGGTTCACCTGTAATGTAAGTTGCCAGCATTACAGACAGAGAATACAGAATAGGCTATGCGCCAGCAGTGGCGTCCTAAGCTGAGACGAACCTTAAGGCTTTAGCCTATCTAAAAATTGTAAATTTTTTAAAATAGTATTTTACATATTAATAATTGATGCAACAGCATCCTACTTTCATATTATACCCTACTAGGAGTGAAAATTAATCAGAGTAAGTTAAATAATCATTATCCAGAGTTGTTAAATTCACACATCTTTTTATTGATCAATTATTTGATGAGAATTTAAACGCGTTGCTTTTAATTTATCGTTACACTGTTTATGTTTTTACTCAGCAGCAAATTGATTTTATATGCAGCAAGTTGTTTATTAAAAGTAGAAAAGTTATCATAATAAATTCTTTCCAGGAGCAAATAAATTTGATCAATAATTTATTCAGAAATTTGTTTAATATATTACCAATCTGCTTTTTCAGAAGCAAGGCCATTGCTAATTAAATTAAATTGTTTACAAATGTAATGAAAGGAGTCATCTAACTAAACGCACTGCCTAATTGATCTTAAGAGCTTATTTTGTATTTAAAATTTATTTTGCGGCCATAAACACGAATTTAAAATCAGTTTGGGATTTTTTGAAAACAAAAATGTAAAATTATGGACTAAAAATTTAAAAAAGCTGATCAAGTTTGCGAATGCTTTGTGTTTTTGTAATTAGCGATCCCAAATTATTACGTGGCATCCAGTGGACAATAATGAAGTATCTGTAATTCCATATGAATAGAGGAAGTCTTAAAAGCAATTACAAAATGGAAAATAAGTATGGTGTGGAAACACTATAACACACTTCAAATATTGCCCAATAAAATACCCGAAGAAAGGAACATACCAACTGTATCGAAGGATAGCATCACCATACCGCTATTTAAAATTGGAAGTCTAAAAAGCAATGACAAAATAGAAAATAAGTATAGTGTGGAAACACTATAACACACTTTAAATATTGCTCAATAAAATACCCGAAGAAAGAAAAATACCAACTGTATGGAAGGATAGCATCACCATACCGCTATTTAAGAATGGTGAAAAAAGTATTGGATAAGTTAGGGTAATAACTCTTTTAAATACTACCTTAAAGTGCATATCAATAGAAAAGAAGCAGCAAGGCTTAAGACACATAGGTGCACTGTCGACGCCATATTCATAGAAGCCTTCGACAGGGTACGTAAAAAAAGTTATTAAAATACTATAAGAAGAGAATGTCCCACAAGCAATAATTATGAATTTAAACACCAAGAACACCTTAAAATTGCTCATTGACGAAGGATTACAAAAAACGATTAATATCACGGAAGGCTACGACAACGAGATTCTCTAAGCCCATTCTTGTTTAATCTCATCATGAATGGTACAGTCGCTACAGTAAAGAGGGTTATAACAATAATGAAATCAAAATCAACATCATATCTTATGCTGTGTTAATAGCGGATAATAAGAACGACCTGCACAGACTACTACATCAGTTTAATATTACTGCTAATTCTTACAACATGCAAATATCAACTAGCAAAATAAAACTGATGGCAATGGGGAAAAACCTATTAGATGTAAGTTATAATTGAACGATATTAAACCGTAGTGTTGAAATAAGCAGCCTCAGAGACCTCGGGATTGAAGTGACAACACAGACTAATAAAGAATTGCAGAATGCTTAAGGGACACTATAGAAATAAATATATGACTGTCCCAAGCAAAATCAAGATCTACAAAACCGTAGTACTAACTTATGCAACTAAAAGAAAGAAAATAAACCAGAAGATAAATACAGAAGAAATGAAAATCATATGATCCATACTAGGAGTAACACTTAAGAGATTAACAGACAAGCAAGAGCGTAACGAACTTGTGGGAAGAATAGGAGAACACAGGCTAGCTTGAAGGACAACCAAGAAAGAAACGACTACAGAATGATCGTCCAAGAGATGCGCTGAGAGCAGACTCTCGTCGTCAACCGCATAGGCCAAGACAAACAGAAACAATTGTAGTCGAAAGTAGAAGAAGACGAAGTTTTTTAGTGGTACGGTGATAAGGGAACGAATGATTTTGCTAAAATAAACATAATCATAATATAATATAATATAATAAGAAAATAAATCAATTTAAATTTGACAGAATCACAGAATACAGAAGTACTTCGACGCTTAAACGAACAAACCGAAGTTCTTAATAACATCAAGAAAAGAAAGCTCCAGTATTTCGGGCACGTTTTAAAAAATGATAAATATCATCTATTACAAATCATCATAAAGGGCAAAATTAATGGTAGGCGGGATCCGGGCCGCAGAAGTACATCATGGCTAAAAAATCTACGGCAGTGGTATGGACAATCCACAAGATCGCTGTTTTAAAAAGCAGCAGACAAGGTGCAGATTATGTTGCTGATTGCCGACGTCCTAGGAGGATAAAGCACAAGAAGAATATAATTTTATTAGTATTGTAAGCTGCCTATATAGAACATACAAAAGTAATAGATTATTGTTAATTGTTTATCAGGAGATAAAGCGTAGAGCATAAACAATTACTAATTTTTATATTTTAGTAATTTTATCACAATTTATAATTTTATTATTACAATATAAATTAATCACAGTTGATAAAAGTAAAAATAATTTTAGTTACGAGATACTATCGAAATTCAATATTAAGCACGAAAAAAGGTAATTAAACCGTTCGCATGCATTTAATTTTTTGCACTAACAGTTAATATTTTAACAAATAATCACTGCTACGTTTAATTTGCATCAATAGTTACTCAAGTAAAAATAAATGGAAGTAGGATTAGATAGAGCGCATGCGTTATTATAAGTTACCTGTCAGGTAGGTAAGCACCTGTAGAATCGCGATTGTAAAAACGTTTAGTGCGATATAATATTGTGAAAATGTGTTGTTATCTTGAGGAAAAAAATTGAGTGAATATGTTTAAAAGTGAACCTTAAAAGGTGGGCAAATATTTGCGCTTTTAAAATTGGAGGTTTTAATTAAATTGATAAATAAAACTGTATTCATCTTACTGTACTTAAGTAAAGTTTATTATGGAAGCCACGGTGGCTTATTTATTTTAGCTTTAAGCAGAATACACAACATATTTCGGTCATTTCCATGAATAATATTTATTGTGCCTTTGTAAAGTAATTTACTAATGATTAATTAACGTAGGTTTTAATTGAACTTAAATGGGATGTGACTCATCTAACGCAATACATATTTATGCATATTGAATATCGATTTGTGCTAAAAATTAAATATTCTCTTTGAAACGGATTATTGTAGTATTTTTATCACGATCAATTGCAATGACGTTATAATTTAGTACCGCTAAATTTAGCAAGTAACCGATAATTAGCAGGTTGACAAGCATGATAAATAAGTCTGTTTATCCGTAAAAGCTAAAGTATGAAAGTAACATACAGATTGTTGACATTCTTTGAATTCTTGTATGGGCAAGGTGTGGCTGAGAAATGAAAATGACATGTTTTCTTCTATTATTATTTAAATTTTTCAACAATTGCCAGCCTTGGTGATCGATTTTTAGAAAATATCTAAAATTACAATTTCGGTTATTGATAATATTTTTAAATTTCAAGGTCTAAACACATTCCTGAATTCAGTTTTTAATTTTTTTTTTGTTAACTTTTACACTACATCGATAAAATTATATTGTTTCTATAAAATGACGCACTTTCTATTTCTTATCTAAACATTTTTAGGTTTAAAGTACAATTTTATCAGTTAATCATAATTAATTAATTTTTATTAAACCTGAGTACAATCAAAGCGAGTGTTTTTAAGTTAAAATCATTAAAATCACAAATTAGAAAAATTTTGTTACAAGTTGTAACCACATTGCGTAAAATTATTAAATTAATTATTACCTCGCCATATGTAATGGTGTAATTATTCAAGCAGATAAATTTCTAAAAATATTTTTTATGTGTTTGAATTACATTGTCCTAGAAATAGTTTTATTAATTAAAGTGGTTTTACTGCATAATTCATCTGTATGACAACCATCAGAACATTGTGCTTCTACGTAGTATAGAATATAAAAAAATCATTTGTGCTGAATGTCGCTAATTGATTTGTTTTTTTTTTAGTAGTAGAAATTGAGGAAAGATTATTACGAACTAAAAAAAGAGGTACAATGGCGTATCATTCGAATGGTTACTCCGGCGATGAACGTGAGTTGGATAGGGGAGATGATAGAAATAATGAAGAAGGTGATAAACCCACATATCTCATGGAACATTTGGCCACTTTCACGGTTAATAAAGACACTGGTATAACATATCCGGCTGATGGAATGAGGAGACTGTTGCAACTTGAAAAAACTAATGGGATTTGGTCGCAAAAGATGCAACTTTGTTTAGATAGGTCTTGGGTCCTTATCATGGATTATGAAACTGGGGTATATTAAGAGGTTTTTATTTAAAATTTAATTTTATTAAAACGCTTTAAATTTAGACGGTAATGGAAAGATTCCCAGGAAAATCGATCAAAGAACCGACATCATTTACAAGTCACGATCCGATGGAAATGTATAACAATATATTAGTGTTTATTGTTACAAACTCTAATCCCACGCATCCTCCTGAAATGCACATATTTCAGGTAAATAAACAAATTTATTTAATTTTAAAATTGCGCATTGCAGCCACAATACTAAAAACTTGAAATTAAAAGCACAAGATGTATATTGATTCGCAGAATAATATTATATAATAATATAAATATATAATTAATTTGTAGAAGTATGTTATAAGAATATTTTAAATTAGCTCTTAAAATTGATTTTTTAAACTTACTTTGTTTACTAGGAATTTGTAATTTAATCCTTGTGATTTATTTCAGTGTCAAAGCATATCAGCACAGGATTTAGTTGAGGATTTAAAAGAAATGCAAAAAGGCAAAATACTGACAAGAAGTCGAAAAAGTAGTATTCCACCACCATCACATAAGCCACCTCCGCAACACGTAATCAGTTCATCGAGGGAATATCGTGAATCGGATTCAGAACTGACAACAAACAACGATGATAATAGTTCGACGACTAGCGAGCAGTATGAAAGGGATGTGACCGTTTTAAATCATTGCTTTGATGATATAGAGAAGTTTATAGCAAGATTACAGCACGCGGCAGCAGCATCAAGAGAATTAGAACGCAGAAGAAGAAATAGAAAAAGTAAGAAGAGCGATAATGGTGATGGGATGTTGACGATGCGCACAAAACCACCACTCGAGAAAGAATTCTTTGATATATTCCAAAAGTTTAAACTGTCGTTTAATTTATTGGCGAAACTAAAAGCTCACATTCATGACCCTAATGCACCTGAGTTGGTCCATTTCTTGTTTACGCCTTTAGCTCTTATAGTAGAAGCATCACACGACACTTATTTCGAGCAGCATTTGCCCTTAAAAGTTGTCTCCCCACTTTTAACTCGAGAAGCTATCAACTTACTCATTAATTGCGTCACTAGTAAGGAAACTGAACTTTGGCATTCTCTAGGAAACGCGTGGCTGATTCCCAGGTAAATAAAACATCTCTCATCTCGCAAGCTAATCTAATCCCTTCATTACCAACTTTCAGGGACGAATGGAAAGGCCACGTTAGCGCGTATCATCCAGTTTTCTTAGACAAATGGTCTCCAGATTATCCCGTCGTTGACGAGCTTGAACCAAATAATAAACACTACCGTGACTCCCATAATGATGGTCACTACAGCGACTACAACGACGATTACGAACCATCAACACAGGAAAATCTATTTATGTACGAAAATAGAGCCAATGAACCACACCATGATGGAAGAGAACCCAAAATTGAACAAGAAAGAGAATTGGATCCCAACATGAGTGCAGCTAGGAGCGATATCTCCGCAGATTCCATTGAAAGAAACGGCGCAGAAGATCGGAGCTTTAAAAGAATCCAGGAAAATTGGCTAGATATTCTAAATAAAAGAAACGCACAAGTTGTACAAGTCACATATCCGAGAACTGCTAATAATGATAAAGAACTTACCGTTGTTAGGGGCGAATTCCTTGAGGTAAAACTAATAAAAATACTTTTCTCTGACTGCAGGAATAAACCTATGTACGCAGTAGTTTAATAACTATTAAAACAAATATTTTCGTTATTTAACCAAAAATACAAATCTCATCTTTAAAATTATTTGTTTCTAATATTTAATAAATTGCAGTACATGATTACAAGTGGGCTTATATATTATTAAACTAAAATGTAAGCTTTTACACTTTGAATCGATTAAATTATCTTGTGGTCAACTTTTTCTTCCCCATTGTAGGAGGCATTCCCGAGGTTTATCACCACTGCTTGTCTAACCATTTATAAGCGCTGTTCCAATGTTTGAAATCTACCAAAGGTCTTTAGATCTTGGAGTTGGTTCAATTTCTAAAACGAACCTAAAGTCTTCAGACATTGTAATCAGTTCAATGTCTGAACACCAACCAAGCCCTTTAAACATTGGAGTTAGTTCAATGTCTCAAGACTACCTATCCAAGGTCTTTAGATATTTTAGTAATTCAAATGTCAGAAGGCCTTGCGTAAGTAAAACATCCTGTATATGGTTATAGGCTAAACCTTAAGAATGCTGCCTATCATAGCAATAATGTTGTCAACAATTAATAAATGTCTTAAGAAATTTTGACCCAACAATTTACATAAAATAACTATTTTTACTTTTTGCTGTATCACAGTATCATACGTTCTTAAAAACTATTGAAGATACAACCATAAAATTTCATATTAATCATTTATACCACTAAACTGAATTTGGTTGAATTTGTTCCGAGGAAACGAATTATTTAAAGATTTCTGCAGAGATATTCTCGGGAGTGGATGCCTTCCTATTTTTATAGCGTGTACGGCTTCATATTTTATTATATTGGATCCCGTTTCTGTTTCCTCTTTTATTGGTGACTTGTGCTGTCCCTCAGATCTAAGTAGTTGCCCACAATTTTTGACCGACAAATGCCCGCCCATATTTTTTTTCCATCATCTACTCATTCTTCTTCATTATTTTATTAGATGTTGACTTTTATTATCTTTCGCTTAATAGTAAAATAGTTTCTCATTTTCCATTTAGATCTTTAATTTCTTCTTTAACCGTCTTAGTTAAGGTTTTTCATGAGCAGGTTCTCCTACAAGTTTTTTGTTGCCCGAGTTTGAAGCTTTGAAACATTTGGTTTGTTTTTTTTTTTTAAGTTTTATTCTAAAAATAGCTACAACCCTACAACAACAGGGTTGTGATAGAACGATATATCTTGGCCGATGATATTATGCTATTCTTACACCTTTTTCGGATTAGTCAATTCGATTTCTTGTTATGTTGTGCTCAAAATGTTAGGGAGACGTACAGGTATATATCATTAATTTATTTTCAATACGAAGCGCACGTAAACAAATGCACGTGAATAAGGACAGAGCTGGTAGTCGTTAGTCGACTTATTTACAATACTTGCATTAAAAGTGCTTCTAATGGTCACAAAGAAAATTTAAACCTACCAAGAACGCTGATTATCGAACGACAAATCATATGCTTCTGTCGAGATGTTAAGGTGCGGATCACGTGTTGAATGTTGTATAGTTGGTAGCTTAAAAAATGTGTACATATTTCTTATATATGATAAAGTCAGATGTTGGCCACATCAGATTTTTTAATAAGTTAAATTGAATTAAATTATTTTCAGATCTTGGATGATACTAGGAAATGGTGGAAAGCTCGTAATCACAAGGGAGATGTGGCGCATGTTCCACATACAATTGTGTCCAAAATAAATTATCAATCTGATATTTATAACAATCCTATTTATACGCATTATTTAAGAAATCGACCTGTAAGAGTTGTTTTAATTTCGTAAAATTGTTTAAAAATTATTTTTTTGTATTATAGGAATCTGCGTCTGATAGATTTAGTGAAGGTCAAAGTCCAAGTGGTGCAGACCATCCTGCACCTGCACCAGCAGCCCCTGCTGATTTGGTAAGAAGGGAACGTTTAGGTAAGAAAGGAGAATTCCGCTACTTTTAAAGGCTTTGCGTGTGTAGTCTTCCAATCTATGTAAAAAAAATCTTGGAAAGGGTAATCATTCAACATTCCGCGCAATTTATGCAATTAATGTAATCGTCTCTAAGTATTATACGTGTGTATTTAAAACCTAAAAATTTGTGCCTAAAAAATTGCTCATTAATAGGTTTAAAGTGGCACTGTTTGAAATTAATTTTATCAAACAAATTTTCTATAATAAAAATCACAATATTGAAATTGTGGTGGCAGTTATTACCCCCGCAACCGTTTGACATCTGGGAATTCGTGACGTTTATTTAATTTTTAGATAAAGCCGCGTGCTATTTGCATATATAATATACTCATATACCAAATTAAAAAATATACGTATTTTTTATACATCCGTCGAAAATCATAAGTGAAATTAATCTTAATGTAAACGACAATTAATTTTACTTATAATTTCATTTTTTTATTGTTATTTTTTTATTTTAGTTACTAACTTTGTAAAACACAAAAAAATATTTATATTCATATTAAATAAAGTAAATATCTCCTTGTTTGTCTTTGTGTTTGTTCTGTCCTTTTTTAAAGGCTTTATTTTGTATTCACAGCTTAAAAAGAAGTAACGGAATCGTCTTGTCTGCTGCTGCGATTTACTTTTATATTCTTTAAATTCCGATTTTACCTTATATTTCCTTTATACTTTTTCAATATTGAAATATTTATAAAAAAAAAATAATTTTTCCTCTTTAGAAGTTTTGTATTAACAGAATTTTCAATTGCAGCCATAAAATAATATTTTTTTAAGAAAATAAAATGTAAATCCACATTTTGTGTGTGCTTTTTTAAATTTTGTTTCAAAAATATATTTTTGTGGGGATCCGGACAAAAGGCCGACATGGACACAAGGAAGATATAGATGTGGGCCTTTTGTCTCTCTCGTCTTTCGTCGTCTGTGTCGACCTTTTGGCCTATTGTAGACCCATTTTTTTGTGTGGTATGTTTTTGTGCGATATGTATCTCAAGAATTGAATTTGCGAAGATGAGACCCCGGCCCCTCCTCCACCACCGCCTCAGCCAACAAGACCTCCTACACCACAAAAATTTTTAAAAAGGTCAAGTTCCATTAGATCAACGGTGACAACTAATGGGGATAAAATGCATGATGAACTTAATACTGTGCTAGCTTTGTTTCGCGAAAGAAAGCGCAGCGATATTGAAATTAAACCCACACCGGAAGTTTATATTAATCAAAAATCAAACCCAGACGAGATTCAGATGTGGTTGAAGGAAAAAGAATTTTCTCCACAATTGCGCAAGGCTTTTAAGGGTCTTTCTGGCCATGAATTATTTAAAATGAATCGCAGCCAACTTGAAAATTTCTGCCCACCTGAAGGTAAACGATTATATTCACAACTTAACATACAAAAATCCGTATGTGGGGTAAGTTTTTATAAGCAGGAATTATATCATTATTCTTTACATATTATTTTTAGTATATGACTGTAAGGACGACCGAGTTAAAGGCCATTTTAGCCAAGGCAAGAGAAAAAATAGAAAATTAAATTAAAGGGCAAACATTTTATAATTATTATATTATTTATCACTGTATCTTAATGTAATAAAACATTCAATTTTAAAACAGCAATATTTTATTTCATTTTATTTTGTTATATTAATACACGCGATGCAGTTGCATGTACTGTTATACATATACACAATTATTTGCGTATATGAGTTTATTAATGAATTTTTAATTAACTTTGCACTGTGAGATCATAAATTAATTCAAAAATAGATGATAAAGTTTATGATTTAAAAGTAACGACAAAATAAACAAATGACTCGATTTCACAGATAAAATAGATTATGAAATGATAACCTCTAATAAATTTTTTTTCGTTACATTATATCTAGATAACGTTTTTTTATTAATATTGCATTTAAAAAATATAATCTAATTAAATCAATTTTAATTAAAAAGGGTTGGCTTAATTTTGTTTGAGATACAAGTTTGTAGATCTCTCGCTATTTTCCTATTGGTTGGACTTTTTAGATTTCTTTGAAGTTGCTCTTGCCTCTCGTTTAGACTTTCCCGCTTTTGCATTTTTTCATTGTGCATATTTTGCTGTGCACTTTTTCACAATTTTTAAAACTTACTTAAAAGCAATGCGATATGTTCTTTATAAATTTGAATAAATCTCGTCGAAAGTTTTAAAGGAAACCTGATTGAACCTTGAATCAAGTTCTTAAATTCTTTCACCATGAGACTTTTTCGTCCCCTCAAGCTCAAAATTTCGTCGTTTATCCATCCTTGTTATTTGCTGTGTTCGTTTTGAGCTGTTCTTCTATTTCTATCCTGGCAAAAATATTTTGTTAATTATGACTTTTATGTTATTATTATTATTAATCTCCTCCAGGGATTTATGTTTTATTGGGCGGTTCAGATCATGCTGGGTTCGTACCTATCACCTCGTTTTTTTATTATTCGCTATTGCTCTCTCTGATCTGGTTATTTAGCCTAACTTTAAATGACGATTTCACAGCCTACGTTAGTTAGCACAGGGAGCTGTTTTTACAACTTGAAAGCTGTTCAGATAACTTTTGTTTATCAGAATGTAATCGATTTAATTTCGTTTGAAACTATCTATCGTATCCCCAGGAGGTTTCCAAGTGTAAAGCCTGCGAGGTATTAATTTGAAGAATGTGTCCGTCACCATTTTTGTTTTACTGTGAAAAATTCTAGCAAAAGATTTTCTCGTTCACTTATAATTTCGAGTTCGTAATTTCCGACTAAATCCTCATATGTTCCCTGACCCATTATGATTTCTTGATCTTGTTAGTTATCTCTCCAGATTTTTTATACAATTCTTCTATCTCGTCATCTGCGTTTCCGGATATTCGATTAGACGATTAGAGGAATTACTTCGGAATCAATTTTAAGCACTGTAGAATTTACTAGGGATGTTCTTGGAACCTTTAATTTTGTGGTTTCCCGTTGTCTTCTGCATCCTAAACCGTTTACCAAGTTGGTTGGTCCGCTAATAGCGACAGTTTTCCGGACAACTCCTCCATCCCTAACAATTTCAAAAACGATCTGTTTTTGTTATACACGGTTACATTTCTGCGTTCTTTGTCAAAAAATTTAAACTAGTATCGGATTTAACAGTATTTATTGTTTATATGTTTTTTTGTAAACGCCTATGAACTTTTCTCCGCTAAAAAAACAGGATTATCGTGAAGTTACTAAATGAACTTTGTAAATCATTCTTCCATTTTTTTATTGCAGCTCAAACTTTTTAAATGAATTGATTAATTCCGCTTGCGACTTGTAGTTTACGTGAAGCATCTTTTTAGATGTCAATGAAAAAATTTTAATCTATTAAGGAAAAAAATGTATGTACATATTAACGATGAAATCTTTAGATATTAAAGTGTGGAATAAAAATGTAAAATAAAACATTATAGTTTTTTTTTAATTTGAAACGATATTTGATTAATTTTACCTTTGCCATTTAACAACCTTCCTATGAATATATGATTTAAAGCGGAACTACAATTCTCTAATTAAATGCTGTTTATTGTGGGTATGTAGTTGTTAATTACAAACAATTTGATTTGCTGATTTAATTTAATAAAATAAGCGTTTTAGCGATTGCATGTGTACAAACGTGACACTTAACTAAAAAAATCATTTTTAATGAAACTTTTATATGGTGTACCCTTAAGTAGGGAATTACTACTCCTTGTAGTGCCACGTTACTTCTCCTTGTAGCACTAAATTGGGGAAATCATCCTGGAGCATATACCCTCGGTGGTTGCCTCTTGCCCTCCGAGGGGAAAGTGGTCATAAAATTACGATGTTTCTTTCTCAGGATTTGAACACTGGACCATTAGCTTAGAAGGCAACGTACGTCCCAACAAAGGTATGACCAAAATATTGCTCTGTATACGATATTTCTCTATACAGGGTAGATAAAATGTCGACACGGTCTTATAATACTAATGCAATTTTTTTGTAATAACTCGATTTGGGCAACGGCTCTCTTGTAGGTGTAGACCAAGAGTTTAACGGTAGGTTTATGCACAATTTTTTAATCTAAATTTATCATGACATAAATTTAATTTATTGCTTGTTGCTTTTGAAATGCAAAAAGCAAATGTTTAAAAATAATATTGACATTAAATTTAATTATTTTGATTTAATTAATTTAATTAACATCGATCAATGCGGGGAACACGACGAGAGCAATTAATTTTAAACAAAAGTGTAGTAAACAGCGACTTAAATTAATTCAAACAGTTTTCAAATAAATGTTATTGTCCTTTTACTTCTATTATTTATCAACAATGTTGATTTAATGCAGAGTAATTAATTGAAAAAAGACTAAAAAAATATGGGAGGTAAAACGCATTTGGCATTTATAGGTCTTTAAAAAGACTATGTTTTTCGTAGACGGGCCTCGAACATCATTGGAATAGATCCAAATCTAATATCTATAATCAGGCGCATATATATGAATAACAAATCTATAAAAATGTTTATTATTCTCCGTTTCAAAAGCGTAGAAACTTGTTTTACCCATCCACGTCTTTATCTCTCCTTTTTTTCGGCATCGCTGGGATGCCGAGAATCAACTGTTCATCTTCAATCGCTTCGCAGATCGGCACACTAAGCGTTTGTGGCTAGGTTTCCTGTTTCTCGCAAATTTTGTCCTCTCCGTCCATCCTACATACACGTTCGTTTCGAAATTTTTGTTTAATATGTACCCGAAAAGTCAACATTCGACCCACCTCCGACGTGTCGGCGAGTCAACGCTGATCGTCAGTTGACTCAGTGTCGATTTTCGAGATTTTGTTAATAATAGATGAAGGGCGAATCCACGGGGGGGCCATGGCCCTCTCCTTGGGTTCATTTTTGTAGTGAGAATTTTCATGATTATATTAAATATGCATGCAGACATACTAGTTCAAGTCTTCTTAGACCTAAAAAAAAGGTCAATGACCCCCCCCTCCCCCCTTGGACAATTCCTGGATCCGCCCTTGTAATAGATAGACAATATTTGGGACTGGTACCGGCAAACCATTTTTTGTCATATAATTTCTATGAAAAAAAAATTCGTTTCATATTCTCTTTTTTAATATTCATCCTCCCCTCAGAAACAAATTAATAACGAATAGTGGAATTCCATTTTAGGCATATTCTTTTGCTCCATACCATCTCGCCACGTTTCCCGTTTGACATACCTCGCGTATTTCATTCTTCTGGGTTCACTTAAAGTACTTCTAATTCATTGCGGGCGCAATATTCGAAAAAAATCTCTCATTTTTTAATTTTCTTCGTTGAATCTTTGCATAACTTTTGGTTCTACTTTGTTTCCAATACGAATGGTCGTATTTCCCATTACTACTATCTGTTTTTCTATTTGAATGATTTCAGTAATCAAATGTAGCAGATTATAGAACTTAAGAGCTTCATGGGTTGGTCTTTCAGCATCTGCTTCATAAAATGAAACTATGTGAAGCGTGTCTTTTCAGTCATTCTTGTTTTGATATTTGATATATGTTCTAAAAGTTTTCGATGAATAAGATTTCTCACAACTGATGCTGCACTTGTCTTTTTTTGTCCTAAGTAGATTGTGGTGTAGTTGCTGTGCTGTCATGTTTCCTCGTCTCAGATATGGCGCAAATGTCAATTTTATGTTGTTGTAGTTTTAGTAACCCTTCCACATCTTTACTGTTTTCTACGTTCCAGCTTCTCAGTCGCAATATTCTTTACTCGCTTCCCGACTTGTTTCTTGTTTCTTGCGAGTGTTGTCTTCGTGGAACCACCAAATTCTGAGCCACGTGTTTTGAGTCTGTGAGCACTTGAATAGTTTTACTTTTGGGTGGTCACTAGCCTTACCTAACCTTTTCATTTACCTGAGCTTGGCGCTATTCGATCCACCATGCAAAATATTTATTTAAATATTTAAAGGTCCAACTCTGCCCCAACCCGCCTTGCTAGAGTGGGTTTTCATGGCTAAAACCTTCTCTGGTCTGGAGTTAGATGAGAAATCATGTAACTCCAGTGGTTCGGAATCCACGCTAAAACTGTAGGTCCACCTGTAATGTTAGTTTCCAGAATTACAGGCAGAGAAGAGGCTATGCG
>JARJDX010035433.1:0-14303 GCA_030264735.1 Gymnusa sp. GC000175
AGATTCACCCCAAAACTGAAGCCTATATCAATTCACTAGTTCTGAAGAAGACTTTTGAGAGTATTTTCTTCGACCGAAGAAGAGGTATCGAAGAGGAAGATAGTCACAATGAAGTTCAGGAGCTTGCGAGTAAGATTGGAGATGCATCGGCAGAGGTGAAACCTGTTTTTATTCAAGAATGATAGTTAACTATCTTATTAGACTTTAAATAAATAATACTAAATGGTGGGCATTTAGACAGTTACGGGATCAAATTTTAGAATCAAGAGCATATTGGCCTAAAAGAGTATTTAATTCGAATATATGTTTCATTCGGCTAGGCTTTTGCTATCATAAAATTTTTTAGACTGGGATTTCTAAAGAACCCGGTAGTAGCTGCATCTTGAGCTCTTCCATTCTATAAATGTTAATCAAAGAATGAGGAGCACACACCCTATATGCTATATTTTGTAATGCTTTCTTTAATACTTTAAAGCCTCTCTGGTTTATAATTAAGAGAAGAGTATTTCCAAGTGTTATAAAGAGAATAGGAAGTCACTGAGGTAAGTTTTAGTGTAATAGATAATTATTGTTACTTCCAAGGTTTCTAAATTCTCCCAAACCTACGTGAAACAAGGAACATAGCCCTTAGCATAATCCAAAAAACTTTAAACACTTTGACGAATAAATGTAAAAAAAGAAAGGGTGAGCGACATAGTGGGGCCTAACGATCATTCGAAGTTTTTTCTGGTCTCAGTTATTACGCAAGACAATATAATAATTTATTGAAGGGTAAATTGCCGTTTATTTCCTTAAATCTGGCTCTAACCTGCCAAGACAGCTGGCTCAATAGCATATTCAATCCTTTCTTCTCTAAAACCTCATCGGTAATCGAAAGATATGCTCTCGAGTGTTTTCTTCAATACCTTGGATCTAATATAAGCTTCGATGATTCTGGTTACGCCAACTTCTTTAATATTTTTTTTGTGATATGTTGTAACTGCACCATCCTTAGTCGTCGCATACGAACTAATACGAAATATAATATAGAATCAACTAATGGTAAAATTTCATCAAATAATCTTCGGGAAAAATCAAAAAATTTTAATAAACTGAAGTTGAGAGGAATAAATCTACCAAAAGCTGGCGTGTGAGCATAAACTCGAAATGCATATACGTAGCGATTTTGAGAGCAAACCCCGATCTGAAATTTCAAATCGAAGTTTTTACTTTTACATAATAAGTAATGTATTTGAGGATTACTTAAGAATATTCCGGCTGTTCCTTCTTGATTATTGTGGAATTGAGTGCTAGTGAGTTTCATAGTCGATATATTCACTGCTTCCTAAACCTCTCCTTCAAGCTTTTCCTCTTTGACAAGATTTCACCTTCACGAATAAAGATTTCAAAAAACTAATTATATATGAATGCATAAGGGGTTCATAAAAGAATATTTCATTGAATTATCCCAGAAACGATTAAAAAGATGGTGTTTAAGAAATAATGGTTAATTATGCATCAACTGATAAGAGTTCTAGAATACCGATTGTAAAAGTCCAGCACTCTAAAATCTTGGAGAGGTTGAATGATCAATTAAAGTCTCAGATGCGACAAAGTTTCCACAACTTAGAGTAAACTCTCGATTTACAACGAAGCCGAGCATTCTACCATCTGAAAAAGGGAATGTGTTTAACAAGCGAAGTAAAAGAATTTCATTACTTTCCGAAAAGACACTATCCATTAATTATTACAGTAGGAAATAATCGGTGGGTTCGGCGAAGCAAATACTGCAGAAAAACAACTGTATTTTATAAACGAAAGCGTCTTGCACCACCAAGTGTTATAGGTTAAAATCAGAATTTGTAGAGAGTTGGATCTAGGGAGTGTAATAAGGGTAATGAATCTGTGACTGAGAAGAAAGCGCGAATCTTGATTAAATTTTTCATAGTAATTCCATGGGCTAGATATAGAGCGTTTCCTTAGTCGGTGGTTGACTCCATTGAATCAATTCTAATGGAAAGGTTCTAACTCAAATGATAAAAAAAATTGTCTGATTAAGAAAGTACAAAAATCAAAGCGATCGCAAGTATGAACTGATAATAGTCAAGAAAGAAAGCAATCTTGGAATAGTAACCTTGAGCGTGCCGAGCTATAGGATCTCAGGATTGTTCTCTTAATAGCTATTCTAACAGAAGTGTAAATAAACTATTCAGCTGAAGTCATAAAAAATCCCTGACTATTTTTTGAAGAAATGAATGTTTTAAAAATTGTAAATCGGACGATTTTTAATATTGTAAACATAAGTTTAATTTCAATCAGGATAATAGCAAGAGTATTCATTCAAATCATTTAAAATTTCTTGAAACCAAATCGGCAGAGACCAAAGTCAAATAAACAAAAGCTACATATTCCCTTCAAAACCAAATTAATTACCTTTAAATTCTAAAATTTATTAAGGAAAATATGAAATAATTGGTTTTTTGTAAATTAGGGAAATTTTTTAAATAGCTTGTGACTTGGATTTGCCTGAAAAAAGCTAATTAATGTGGCATTATAACATTTTCATTATTTCTTAAATCTGTTAATATAGAGTTCTTGAATAAGATTTATTTTGTTCTTGAATTTTATTGAAAAGTTTTAAATCATGAAAATTTTGTTCCCATGGAACTTTATAATCATCATAATTCAGGAAATGCTGAGGAAAAGCGAGATGATGCAGTTAGAACCATAAAATCCGGTGTACTTGTGATTGGAGACATTTTAAAAACAACACTAGGACCCAAAGGTTCGATGAAAATTATTCAAGGTAAAGATATTGCGATAACTAACGATGGTGCATATATTCTAAAAAATCTATTAATTGATAGTTCAAGCGCAAGAATAATGGTGAATAGCAGTGTAAATCAAGATTGGGAAGAAGGTGACGGTACCACAAGTATTTCTGTCCTCACCAGTCTTCTTTTGGAAGAAGCATATTCTCTAACTATTCATCCAATTAAAATAATAAGAGGGTTTTCTATTGCACTTTCAAAGTCTATTGAATTTATGAATAGAAGGAAATTTGCAGCTAAATCCGATGAAATTAGAAGCTTGGTAAAAACAACTTTGAATAGTAAAGTTTTGAATAACAACCTCGACCATTTTGTTGACATCTGCATAAAATCAATGGAAATAACAAATGATGTCAATATGGTTGAGATTATCAAACTTGAAGGGGATCTTGAGGAGAGTGTGCTGGTCAACGGATTTGTTCTCAACAAAGCAGTTGATGTTTCCATCGAGAACCCCAGAATTCTGATTGCAAATACTTCTTTAGATTATGATAAAATTAAAATTATGAGTTCAAAAATCAGTGTAAAAAGCATTAAAGAATTAGAAAAAATTGAAAATGCCGAAAAAAATAGAATGATTCAAAAAATATCGATGATAACTAAAAATCCAATTGATTTATTTATCAACAGACAAATTATCTATGATTATCCAATGCAGTTGCTGAAAAAAAGTGGAATTTCTGTTGTTGAAAATGCTGATTTTGATGGAGTTGAGCGATTAAACAAAGTTTTGGGCGGCAACATCATCTCCACCTTTGATAATGTTTCAGAATCTGATGTTGGAAGATGCTCAAATGTTTGTAATCTGATCGTTAAAAATCATAAAATGATAAAATTTGAAGGGGTGGCAAAAGGCTCCGCTTCTATTTTACTCTTTGGAAGTTCTAAAGAAATTCTTGATGAGGCTGAAAGATCTATTCACGATGCTCTATGTGTTATAAAGCGTATCAAAGAAAACCCTTTCTGTCTTTATGGAGGTGGCTGTACCGAAATGGCTCTTTCACTAGAACTTTCAAAACTTGCTTTGGAAACTAAAACTAAAGAAGCTGAGGCCATTGAATGCTTTTCAAAAGCACTGCAAAATATTCCCAAGATCCTTGCAGATAATTGCGGTTATGATGGTGATGAGGTGAAGTCTTTGCTGAAAAATGATCATAATTATAGAAGATCATCATTCGGATTCAACTCCGAAAACGGTAAAACATGTTGTATGAAAGAAAAGGGTATTCTAGAAGGTTTTGAGATGAAGAAAAGAGTAATAACTTCAGCTTGCGAGACTGCTCAAACTATTTTGAAATGTGATGGGATTGTAAAATGTGCACCAAGAGAAAGACATAAACATTCTTGTTAATTTTTGTTATAATTTTATAGTTGCTAAAATTAAGTTCTGCGTAGAATTCTTAAAGACGTGAACAACAAATTTAAATATTTAATTTTATTTGATTTAGTCAGTTCTAACCTGAATTAAATTTATACCCGTATTAAATATTTCATCTTTCATCTAAATAATTTCTTAAATCACCCTATTTTACCTTTGTCTTAAATCGAATTATACTCTTTAATTTTTTTTGCGATACTGCTCCTGAAATAAAAGTACTTGGATGAGATAAGGTTGATCACTGGGGATTGGTTAGTTGATCGTATGAGAATGCAATTTCTCAAATCTTTTTACCCATAAATGGTTCGATCGAATGTGATATATAATTCCATTATTTTTCTTTCGTCTCCTGGTTAAGGAATTAAAAGACAATCTACAATGATGAACCATTAAATTATTTATTTAAGTTTTAATATGATGTTTAACTATCATTCTTGAATAAAAACAGGTTTCACCTCTGTCGATGCATCTCCAATCTTACTCGCAAGCTCCTGAACTTCATTGTGACTACCTTCCTCTTCGATACCTCTTCTTCGGTCGAAGAAAATACTCTCAAAAGTCTTCTTCAGAACTAGTGAATTGATATAGGCTTCAGTTTTGAGGTGAATCCCGATCTCATTTCTGTGTTTCTTGTGGTATTTCGTAACCAAACCCTCCCAGGTCATCACATATGATATAATTTTCACTTTGCATTTATAAGATAGAGCCAACTCGTTTGCAATCAGATTGTATTTTCTAGTCTTTTCATTCTCAACTTGCGTCAATAAATCAAGATTAGTAATTCCAACTTCTATTTAATTCCTGTAAAATATTAAAATGAAATAAAATCGTTAAAAACGCACAATACTTATGAGGAAAGTATAAAAAAGTGAATTTAATACTTTAATTCGAATGTAAAACAAAGATAATTCTATATTTGATGATATGGGATGGAATTGTAACTAAAATCCATTCAAAATACTCAAAGGATATCGGTATTACCACAAAGATTGAATCGTAAATTCAATATATCGCGCAAAAGAAAACTCTTAAAAGCATATCAAACGAATATAGGAGAGGAAACTAAAATGGATAGAAAATATAGGTGCGAGAGTACAGTTGCGGCAAGAAAAAGAGAGTATGCAACTCCTGAAGTGAAAGCAAGCGTGAGAACTGACGCTGTTATTAAAAATATAAGCAAAAACAGCCCTCAATTAAATATATTTATTTATACTTTATTTCTGGGACCAATCAACGCCTTACAATCTTTAATTCTACCAAACTTCTATATCACAACGCGGCTTTAAATCTGTGATTTGAGAGTTCTTTATTCCAATGACTTTCAAATTTATTAGCATATCTAAATTTTTAATATCTTTTAATGAGCAATTGTTTTGAAGCAACAGTATTTCTAAAGAGCAAGGAAGGTGCGAACAATCTACTACTTCTAAATGATTGAACTGAAGATCGAGTATTTTCAGGTACTTAAGATTTTTCAAACTTGAAATTTTGCAAATTTTATTTGATGATAGATATAATTCTTGAAGATTGAGAGTTTCAATATTCTCAATATTTTTAATTGAATTCCCTGCCAAATCCAATTTCTTCAAACTTGGAAAGCCCATGTTTTCTATCTTTTCAATATCATTTGAAATTAAATATATTTCTTGGATTGAGTTTAAATTCATTTTAGGGATATTTTTCAAAACATTATAGGATGCATCTAAGATCTCCAATTCTTTTAGACTGCCCAAATTATCTAATGATTGAATGATGTTGTCAGAAACATCCAAAAATCTAATTTTTTTATTTGTTTCAAAATTAACTGATTTGAGTCTGTTTCTTCTCAAATCAATTGCCAATATAGCTGAAGGTATTTCTGGCTGGCATTCAAGTTTTTGATTTACAGCTGAAAAAGACTCGTCGGAATTGTAGATGCTCATGGGTATATTATTAAAATTTTTCAGATAAAATATCGAAACTAAAAAATAAAATTATATTTTAGAAAGAGATTTAGGTAAACTTGGGCATTAAATCAACAAATATTATATATCAAACCTTTAGGAATTAAAAGACAAGAATTTAAATCCATGGAATTGAAACAAAGAAATTAATCAAAATTATTGAATTAACTTAAAATTAACATCTGTTGATCATAATTGGCCTTTGACTTAATAATATATTCAATGTGTCTTGATATCTATAAACGGATTAAATGAGACCGATTGTGGATTCTTTTGCTTTGATTGCCAGGGAACTCTATTCTTGAACCAAGGCCTCTCGGGAAAGCAAATCTATTATGAATTAACAAGCTTTGATTCATTAATCTTGGAAATATGAATGTTTCTATTTCACAGAAGTTAGGGCTTTTCCATGGCAACAGTCGTGTAGAATTAAGTATAGGAATGGATGGGTGTAGGAATTTCTACGAAATGAACAATGTCAAACCACAATGGATCGGTTCATAAGTACTCCTTAACTCTTAATGCTTGAATATATTGTGCTTCACTCTCAATGTGCACCGTAAACCACATATTTCACAGGTTAATTCTTATAAAGATCACAAGGTGATGCAGAATCCCAAGTAATTTACATACAGGAATCTTAATGAATTATTTGTTTCACGAGATCCACGGGTTACTTCACTCTGGGATTATTTAGGATATAACCTTAGTTTAAAGTAACTAAATTATATTTCTCATTTGATGAATAGATTAGCTCTTCAAGCTAGCTTGAATTCGCCACGCAAAATTATCTGAGGGCTTATTCTGGAATTTCTTATTTAGCTGAAGTAAAGTGTTCATGCTTCCAAACGATTGTTTTAAATCATTTCACCTTAAAACTTGGAAACGGTTACGCAGCAGCCTCGATTGAATTTTTCAGGGGCAAAACTATAAATATTAGTTCAGTATATAATGATGTTTGGGAATTGTGAAAGAACTGAAGAGGTTGTAACAGTATTAGATCCAAATCTAAGTGCTGAGAAAGAATCATTAATGAGATAAATTTTTTGCATATTAGCACAATTTAACTTTTTTTAGGGTATAACTATAAGTAACCTTATGATTAAAAACAAGTTTTGGCTTTCTAATATTTGCTTTCAAAGCATTTTCCCTGTAATGTAACAATCGATCCAAAACCACCATAAAATGTAAAAGCAAATAATACTTTATGAAACCCGGGGAGTTAAGGAAATAAAAGACAAATACCTAAAAATTTTTGAAATAGTTTAAATAATGATACAATCAATGAGCTCAAAAGGCTCGGTGTAAGTAGAAATATTTCGCCAAGCTCAACCATATCTGAAAATAGCAATTAAAGATCTTAAAAAGGCAACCAGCATGGCATTCAATACTATAGGCATTATATTGACTTATGTTTTTCAAAAAAAATATTTAAAACTTAAAAAATATTATTGGAATATGAATGAAAGAAATGAATGATCAATATTTTTAAGCTGCTTAATATTTTTAGTGAAAAGAAAAATGTTGATTGAATGTAAGCATTTCGAAAATAAAGAGGTTATTTGAAATATGGAACCAAATAGATAAATCAAAAATAAACTAATTTAAGAGTTAATTGTAGATTTTCTTTTAATCTGATAACATTGTCTTTAGCTTGCAAATATAGCTCACTCAATGATCTCTTCAACCCTTTCTTCATTCACACCGCTTTGATAATCAAAAGATTTTTTGCTGTGCTTATGTAAATGAATTAAATGATTCTGATTATAATAAGATTTTTGATATGCTTCTTACACAAGGATATAACGAGACTATCCTAAGCCATTGTATATGGAATAATTTTAGATTTATATGTAATCATTTGAGCAATTTGTTGACAAGAAGATCACATTTAGTGAAATTTTATCTATACTATCAGTGAGAGAATTGGGAAGCTACTGAGTATTGAAGCATATATCCAATCATAAATATTGAAGAAAACTCTTGGAAGCATTATTATTCGATCGAAGACTGACTCGTTGAAGAGGATGACTTTGAACGCGAGGTATAGGAAGCTGCGAAGAAATCAACTATGGATCAGCAAAGAGTATCTGATTCCAGAAGAAGGGATAAACTGAAAATTCTGCAGTACCCATAAATAAATTAAAATATCATAAAAATCAAAACTAAGAGATTTAGAGGATTTTGAACTTTTAACAATTAAATCAAAATAGACCTTGATTTATAAACAGGAGACAATTCTAATTTATACGATAAACATCTGATATCAGGATTGAGATTCTTATGCAAGAGAAGAAAAGAAAAATTATTGAAATCGTTATGAAATAAAATAAAGTCCGGATATTGAAGAAAAATGAGGCTGATTGAAAAAATAGGTTCACTCAATATGCTATAAACCAGCGTAAATAGTACTTTTGGCATATTAAAGTCTTAATTTATGACGAAATCTTCTATATAATCTACTTAGGGGACAAATAAATAATTTCGTGCATTTAAACCTGGCGCTATTTACTCAACATAATTGCCGTATATAAATTACTAAATTTTTATTCCCATGCGGAATGATGCAGACAACTTAAATATATTTACTTCTAATCAATAGCCCCCTTGTGTTGATAATAATAGACGTAGATATTCTTTAAATCAATAAAAACTATAAGCCATAGACAAAGAATGGTCCCAAAAACGTTTGGAAGTCGATTCAGGAGATTATTTGATATATTAATGAATAAAAGTAGAAATCCAACAGCTCTTGACTTAAACAAAGGAATAATATAAATTCATTTATTTCTTTTAATAGTTGACCTTTGGAATCCCTCAACAATTATTGTTTTTCTTACGACTTTAATACTACTATCTTTACTTTACTCCTGTGTTAATTGCATAATTGGTTAATTTTTCCTTTTAAAAAAACAATGAAACATTGAAATTTATGGTAAATTTTTAGCCTTAAGACATGGTGAATTCTAACAACAAATGTAGCATTTCACTTTGCAATATTCTTCAAAGCAATTTCATAAAGCGTGTTGTTCTTGGTGCTTTAATGCTTCCTAGTTTCATTGTTCTATGCAATCTCGATCAAATATTTCTGATTGCTTTCAATTTAGCCCTTATATCAGCTATTAATTTTGAGGTGATTTCGATTTGTAGAAAGCCAAATAGACCTTTTTCATTCAGCAAATATTTGGTTTTTTATTTTTCATTGCTGATTTTCACCCAAAAAATATCTCCTTCAATCTATATCGCCTACCCTTCTTTGGCAAGGCAATCGGCTTTTCTTTTGGAAAAAAGCTTTTATTATACTCTTTACACTATTGGGTTTATTCTATTTATATTCACATTGAAGAAGGGCAGACTCATTTCTCAGCTTCTCCTTTTCGTTATTGTTATTTTATCTTCATATATGCTTGGGACAACTTGCAATTTATCAATTCGAAATATTTTGAGAGGGAAATTTTATTTTTTCTATCCTGCAGTCCTGGTCATATCAAATGATATTTTTGCTTATTTTATTGGAAAATCGATTGGAAGAACACCTTTGTATTCATTAAGTCCCAAAAAGACTTGGGAGGGATTCATCGGGGCATCTTTCTTCACGTTAGCAACAGGTATTTTACTGTGCTATTTGAAAATATATCATAACTTTCTGCCTGACGCTCTTGATGAGAATTTGAAATCTCCGTTCAATCCTAATTCAGATATATTGAATCTACCCCGAATATTCATCCACAACATTGCATTTTCTTTCGGTGCATCTTTCATTGCTCCATTTTTGGGATTTCTCGCAAGCGCGATTAAAAGAGCATTTAAAAAGAAGGATTTTGGTGATATTATCCCTGGGCATGGAGGTGTTACAGATCGAATGGATTGCCAAATAATGATGGCTTTTTTCACCTATTTTTATATGAGCATCTTTTTACCTGACTCAGCTTCTTCAGTGCCCAAAATATGTGATCATATTGTGGATTCTTTTACAAAGGATGAAATCGAAATAATAGTCCAAAATCTTAAAAATAGTAAATTCGTTTGAAAATATATATTAAACCAGTTTATTCATTTAATATATATTATTTGTTAATTGCTTCTTAGATGGTGACCACTGGAACAGTGGTTGAGAGGTCCGAGAAGAACCACTTTAAGACCATTTGATTCTTTTATATGCCACCTGCCTGGTCTGTTATTTAGAGAAATGAAGTATAAATGTGAAAAGTTTGTATAGATCTTCTAGGATCCAAGTTTCTCTATTCTTTAGAGGTAGTGAAAGCGGCGGGGGCGGATCAACAACCATATAGCCGGTAATAAAGCTGCCCAAAATGAAGAATTATGTTCATTGACTACCTATGCATTTTAGAGCACTTGAAAAATGCCCTTATTCTATTCACAACAATAGTGCGCTGCACAATCTATAAGTGCAAACTGAATTGAATTTATCCGGTGCCTGGTTAATCCTGCTTGATAAGATAATCCGCATTTGTTGATGAGCATCTGATTTAAGAGAGGGGTCCATAAAAATCAACAATAGATGATATGTGGAAAGCTTTTTGTTCAGAGAACGAGGATGATATGAAACCTGAGGAATTGCAAATATTCTTTATTACCCACAAAGTTTAAAGCCTAAACTAAATTAAACTAAAACTTAATCAGCAGAAGAAATGCACATTCATACACACGGCCGAAGATATACATATATTTGGATTACCGACAGTGTTTTTTAAGCGAGATACACCAAATTGCATTATTAGTTCAAATAAGTCGTTGTATCAGGTAAAGAGCCTAACATATATCATAGCATTCAAATTTTGACTTCTTCGAAAGCCGTGGGCTAATATATATTAATAAAATAGTATAAATTAAATGATGGATGGGTTTTATTCTAGTTATAAATAAATTCTAAATCATAAAACCAAATTTAATCTTTGCAAATTTTTATAAACCAGAAATTAGGATTTGCTTATTGATTTTAATATATCTTGAGACTAATAATTATAGAACATTGAATCATGAAGATGTTTAATTTTTGAAAGTGAAAGCGATGATAAAAATTTTACTCTTAAAACAACAAATGAGAAATAAATGTAAAGGTCTATATCCGAATGAAGTTTCAGAATAAATCTAAAACTTAATGCTAGTTTAAAATGCTCATGACATATTTCAAAGAAGGAGAAAAAAATTATCATTTACATCCTTTGAGATAACTGTCAAGTTTTCGTTTTTGGTTTAAATATTCAAATTGAATCAGCATAGATCGAAAACGTTTGCGTATACTATATATTTCTTTATATTATATATTTATATTAGTATTTGAGCATATATATCGGCATAAAGAAATTTCTTTAATTTTAACAAGTTCTAAATTTAAAAACAAATCATTTTTTTTCTTAAATTTAATTTAAATCTATGATTTTGACTGTCATTTTAATTTAGAAACGTGTTTCATCAGATTTAAATTATTTAGCTCTATTCCATTTTAAAATAATGCTTAGGGCTTTTATATATGATAGAATTGCACAAATAAAAAATTCCGAGAATCAGAATGGAAATAAAAGATGTACCTGCTGTGAAAAAACCACAAACCTGTTTTGTTGTATACATTGTGGCAATTTATATTGCATTGACCATTTCCACTTTGATGATATGAATTT
Organism: Gymnusa sp. GC000175; assembly: GCA_030264735.1. NCBI lineage: Eukaryota > Metazoa > Arthropoda > Insecta > Coleoptera > Staphylinidae > Gymnusa > Gymnusa sp. GC000175. Next base: position 11,774 of record JARJDX010035433.1, read on the forward strand.
TGATAATCATATCCTATTTTATGATCTTGAGCACGACAAACTTTTTTGTATTCAGTGCAAGAGTCTTTTTTCATTTCAAGAATATGTTAAAAAGCACTTGATTGAAGGATCTAATGCTGATGTTAATCTTTCTGAATTTTATATACTTAAAGGATTTCAAAATTTTGGTCAAACAGATGCTTTTAACAGTCTAATTCAAATATTATTGAATACCCACGAAATTTTCAATTATTTCTTCTCTTTTCACCATTCAATGGTTCAATGCAAAATTGAAAAGTGTCCAGACTGTTTCTTCAAAAATCTTTATAAAATGATTTACTCAGATTCTTCAGTCAATCTGGCCGAAACATTTTTACTTCTTTCCAAAATCGATTGCGACATGATATTTTCCAAAAAAAGAGATATTTTATATATTCTTAAAAGATTAATTGGTATATATCATTGCAATTCAGAAAATTCGGATAATTGTTGTTGTATAATGCACAAGATATTTTATGGGATAATGGAATTAACAACAAGTTGTGAAGTTTGTGGCGAATTTTATACAAAAATGGAGGATTTTTTCTATTTAGAGCTTTCATCAAGTTATAATATATCACATGCAGTTTTTGATTTTCTTAGTCCATCAAATGTCTACAGTCAAAGCGATTGCTTCAAGTGTCACAAGGAATGTAAATCTAGAATTCGAAGAAGGTTTGAAAAATTTCCCAAAGTCCTGGTTTTATATTTTGAAAAATTTGATAATATCACTCTCAAAAAGAAAAATTATAAAACTACAGTAACCGAACGCATTGAAATTTCTAATAATTGCTATGAAATTTTCGCTTTTATTGAGCATGTTGGAACTTTCCCCGGCCAGTATATTGGATATGTTATGATAAAGAATTCATGGTATGAATTTAATAATGAAAAGATATTATCTGATGTTAATGTAGATTTAAAAATAACCAATGCAATGATAATATTTTATAGGCTTAAAGAAATGATTTAGATTCAGTCAATATAATATTTTCAAATATCCAAAAGTTGCTTTTGACTGCGGAGAAATCGCTTCAAGCATACCCCCTAATTAATACACAATCTTTTATAAAATAAAGACCTTGAAAGTTAAGTAAAGATATATAATTATATCCGATTGACTTTTAAATTTTAAATAGATCTCGGATAGAAAGATTTGAATTCTTTTTGCTCATCATTGAATTATTTTTGAGTTTTTCGCCTGGATTTGATTTTTGTTTTGTTTCCCATCTTCTATTCATATTTGTCATAAAGATTTATTATTGAATATATTTATGGGCTTGTAGAGTTTTCAATAAGTTCCTTCTTGACTTTTTGTAAGTGGCTCCTTGTTTTTCCTTAGTTAATCTCTTCACTGCTTCCGATAACTCTTCTTCAAGGTCATCCTCGTCAAAGAAATTCCGTATTAGATCGAGTGATATACTTTCAAGAGTTTTCTTCTGTATTCGTGATTGGATGCATGATTCAACATTGGGTAGTATTCCTGATTCTCATGCACATGCATAAAATACGAATTATTCTATATTTATGGAATAGAATGGGATGATATTATAACATTATTACACTCTAATACTCAAAGGAACCTGGTAATATCACTAAAATCGATGAAGCTTTGAATCGCAAATCCAAATTTACTGCAGTCAGTCAAATAGGAGAAATTATCAATTGCCACAAATTTATTTATTTAAAAACAAAATAATTCCTTATGTAATGGCTTGGGAGGGAATCGTAACTGGTTATCACAAAAACACGTTAAAGAACTTGGCCTGGCTAAACATTTAGAAGCATACACTTAATCTAAAGTATTTAAGAAGACACTCAAGAGATAATCTTTCGATTAAAGAAGAATTGCAAAGATTGAAACGCTATCGAGCCAGTAGACAATGCAACCGGCTTGCAAGCTTGAAATCAAATCAGAGTCAGGGCAAAAAATATTAAACCCGCGAAATAAATATAAAAAAATGTGTTTATATATATCAAGATCATTGCATTATAAAAATGGTAACGCTTAAAATTCCTATAGTTCCCTACATCAACATTTGGAGATTCCATACAGATCTTACATTTGGCTTGATTAATTCCTTAAATATTATTTTTTTAATTATCACTTGACTGGATTTTAAGCTGCCCAGATTAGGCTTAGAGGTCAACATTTGAATACGGAATTATCTGTGAGGTTCTTGGCCCGATGCAAAAACTATGTGGAACTACTAGACCGCCATAAGGCGTATATCGCTTAGACCATATAGTCAGTTCTCCTGGATACTTACACCCATTGATCGCAGCGCGTAGGCATGTACTCTGCATCGCGGATCGGCCTCTAGCATAAAGTGCAGAGAGGCGTTAAGCCTTGTGGACTTGAAAGATTAGCTGCCATTAACCAGGTTTCGTATCATCCCCATTTTCCGAAGCATGAGCTTTCTACAGACGCCCGGTGGTTGACTTACTCGGAGCCCCCCTACTTCAGATGTTCCGCAACAAATGAGGAACATCTTACCAAGCAGGGCTTGAA
>JARJDX010035456.1:0-21483 GCA_030264735.1 Gymnusa sp. GC000175
ATTGGCCTGATGGGGTAACCCTGTTTGTGGACTTTCGGAAGCGCATAGAAACGAGGGGGCAAGGAATCCCGAGGGATTAATGACTTTTGGTTATCTGGAGAAATCGATGATGCTTTAACATGCTAATTTAATTCTAAACACTATTGTACTCTTATGTTTCTTTCCATAAAATTAATGGTTTTTAAAATATTTGCAAGAAAACGAAAAACCCTAACCTATAAACTATTATTTCCGGTTGGTGGATTTCAGCCAAAATTTACTAAGTCATTTTTTACAATTTATTATTTCAAGAAGAAGAAGATCAATATTAGTTGCAAAGCAAGATATTTCCTGAAATTGTTCCAATCAACTTGCAGAGACATACTATTATTATAATCAGCTGACTATAAGAAAATTTGGTTATGCATCGGTCAAAAGTGACGGATTTCACTAGTTAAATTATTTCAAACATACTTATTAACAAAATAAAGTTGCATAAACATACTGCCAATCTAATTAGATGATAATTAATGAAATCTAGTTATGTTTCTATAAATAGTAATGGCTTTGTCTCAAATTAGTAAATGAAAGTTGTGTGGTGATCAAACCTCAATTTTTCTAGTAACATTTTCTTATTTATCATATCTATAAATTAATAGTTGATATAAGGATTTCACTCGAACCCCAACTCCATTCTGATGACCCCGTTAAAATCAATCTTCTGCAATTATCATCAGTTGACTATTGACTATTAAATTCTTAGTAGTGTACGAAAAATCATTTGGGTTGTGACAAACAATTACTATGATTGAATAAACAACAATTAAATTTTTCCACGTAAAGACGGTTGTTGTAAGACCTACTATGGAGCAGAATGCTGGACTACCACGAGGATGCACGAACAGAAACTGCATATAGAAAAGATGAAAATGCTCCGATGGGCGGGAGGTGTACCACGCCTCGATAGAGTCCGCAACGAGTATGCGGTTCATTTGGAGTGGCACCAATTGCGTAGAGTTGCGACATGTCTGTCAGAAAAAACTAATGTTCTTCTTAAAAGTCATTTTTCAGAATGCATGATGACTCCGAAATAGGATAAAGTCACAACTCTTGCTCAATCTAAGGTGTACTGAAAATTGGCTAATCAGCCAACGAAAAAGATAAAATATTCTCGGTAATCATAAACTTAATAAAGATTAACAAAATTGGCGCTGTACAAAGTTGTAGATCTTGTCGTAGGATCTTTGGACATTAAAATCACCCAAGGTAACCCTATGGGTATTCAGGATAGTAATAAGACCCATGCCAGCCCACAGGACACTGATCTGGTGGCCCAAAATCAGATATCAAAACAAGTAAGCCAATTGCAAAGAATAGCATGTCTCAATGAGAAGAAGCCATGCGAAAACCAGCTACGCCTTGTGACGCTCTGCCTCGCCCTTCTTATCATATAAATGGAGAATGTTGCAACTGCAGCAACCTTGCGTCTAAATTCGCTACGATACGAAAAATTATCCCCGTTGGGGAAAAGAGCAGATAATGTGTTACTTTGTTATATTTTCAAAAAGTTAGAAGAAACGCAAGAATTTTAAAGAAAAATTAGAGCAGTTTTGGCTGTGCGTAGTTATAAGACTCAACTAGTTCTGGAATGCCAGAATCTCCTGAAATAGACAGCGCAGACGAATACACTTGAATTGCACTAAAAACATGGACAGAGCAATTTAAAATGCAACAGTAAGGCATGTAAGCTGGTACGCGGGGTATCCACCCAAGAGAGTCGCACATTAGGATCTGAGATTAACGAAAAAATAAGGCCCAAAGTGTAATGCAATAAAAACCAAATATATAGGCAAAGAAGTACAGCTAAAAAAATAGTGGTCTGGTCAACACACAACTTTTATTTATGAATTTTAAATATATCCGTCACTTTTGACAAAAGAATTGCCAAATTTCATAATTATTACCAATTAGAATGGCAGCAAATATTTACAACATTTTGTTATCAATGTTTCGCCTCTTTTATTTGTAGACTTCATCATGATGTTCTACAAAAATTGATTTGTACTTAGCATACAAGAAAATGAGGTTACTTGTCATGTGCTACTGACAGCTATGATAGGACTAATTACTGTGTTCATAGGAGTACCAAAAATTTGGGGATGGGACCGTTTGGCGCGGCCGTTTTTGCACAGAGACGTTTTGGCGCAGGACGTTTTGGCGCGGGACGGTTCGCCGCAGGCACGGTTTGGCGCGAGTAGTTTTGACGCACAAATTTGTCAAAGTTCACTACAACTTTGTATGTATTTATTTATCAGGCAATTTTTCCTCTTAATGAAAAAAAGCACAAAATATCACAATTTTTGATATATTTGATTAGTTGATGCAAAATTAATGATCAATTTTATTGGCAATATTAAAAGCTCAACAACTGTCCTAGATACCAAAAATTTGTGGGTATTATGTCTACTCATAACAGAAATAACTGTGGTCGAAAATAAATTTTAAGATGAAGCTAAAATTACAATATTGTTCTATTACATGGCACCTTTTATTAACAATATCCAAAGCCAATTCAAGGGGAATATTCGCAAACAAAGATACAACGTCAAAAGAAACTAGGACGTAGTTTGATGGTAATTTAAATTTATTAAAAGTAATCGAGAATTCAAATGAGTGCTTTATATATTTTATAGATCTTTGGTAACGCATAATATTTAGAGAAACTTGAGTTGTAGATGGTGAGTTGTTTTGCTAATAGGTCGTCAATAAAAAAACTATACAAAAGAAGAACAATAACCTTATAAAACATCTGAAAAAACAAGCTTTTACTGACGACTTATTAGCAACAAAACTTTACAACTCAAGTTTCCCTAAATTTAATGCGTTACCAAAGATCCATAAACCTGGTACGCCATTGCGACATATAATACCTTCCATGAACTTTAAATCTCTCCACGTTTATTACGGACAATTTTACCAATGCTTACCATCGTGAGTACAATACAAAGAACTCATTTAAATTCTCGTTTACTAAATGATTGTATCCATTTGTCGCAAACAATAATTATTTATTACCAAGGGATGCTGCCTTCCCCTGTTCCTCTGTTTGTGAACTTTTTATTACGATAACTTTTAACATGCTATTAAGTAGGGTTAATTTTATTTATTTTGATGTAAGTAATCCTAATACGTTTGGTTGATTTCGATCCATTTTTTTAGTGTATTGGAATAATTTAAAAAAAGTGAATAATATAGCAATTTGTAATAGAATTGAATAAAATTCTCTAATCAAGATGTTTACCCATTATTAAAATAAATAAATTATAACTAAAAGTATTATGCAGTTTGTATTAAAGCTAAAAATATAATGATTATCTGTAACATGTAAATTGTGACAATGTCAGTACAATAATTAGAAGGATTATATTTTGTTGAAAGTTGTTATTTATTTTGGTCGTAAATATATATTAAAATAATATGCGCTTTATCATTTTTACAACTTAAATTTTTTTTTAAATTAAGAATTTTTTAGCTAACTAACGAGTTGGATATTATCAGGTTTATTTTTATTGCTCAATTGCTGTTCAGCGATCCTCAAAACATTTACATCTTAAAAAATATTAAAAAAAAAAAATAATAAAATAGTTTTTGAGGAACACTCCAGTTGTAAATAGTTTTCCTATGAGCTGTGACTTACTCCTTTGGTCGAAAGCTTTAAATGTAGCTAACGGTTTCTACCTGAATGGTCGACCTTACTTTGTTTTACACCTTTGCCTTTATTTGATTTCAAGATTAATAAAAGCTTCCTTCTCCTCTTGTAGCTTTTTTTTCAATAAACGTTTCTTTCTATGCGTTTTAAACAAATGTCAAGCTCTAATACTTGTGGTTTTTTCTTGGGTTGTGGATAATTCACCTATATTTTCTTTTTGATTTTAAAAACATAAATCCGTAGGTTATTTGTTAAGTGTACGCGTGCTTTATCGATTATCGCAAAGCCTGTGTCAACCAACGGAAGATGTTAGAGATCCTAATATCAACAGGTATCGATGAAGCAGGCCTGCGTATCATAACAGAACTTTACTGGTACCAAATAGCAGAAATCAGTATAGAACAGAAGACCTCAGAAACTACAATCATCAAGAAAGCAGTAACACCAGGCTATGTGCTATCCCTACTACCTTTTAACCCAAATGGTATTACAATCAACAACATCAGATACGCCGACGACACCGCCATACTAGCAAACAACCTACCCGACTTACAACGCCTGACTGACCGCATAGTGAAACACAGCGAAAGGCTCAGTCTGCATCTAAACGTATCCAAAACCAAAATTCTAGTATTCTTGAAGACACAAGGGAATGCAAATCTCATCATCAATGGGGAAACCATTGAAAAAGTGACATCATTTAAATATCTCTGAAATACTATTAACAACCAGAGTAACCAAAAGAAAGAGATACTGTCTAGAATCGAACAGGCAAGGAGAACATTTCTAAATATAAAAACACTATTCACAGATCAGATCTTGAACTAAGGATGCGCATGATTAGATGTTATGTTCTCCCCGTTTTACTATACGGATGCGAAAGCTGGACGCTCGACCCAAACATAGAAAAAAGATTAAAAGCGTTCGAATTGTACATATATAGACGGATGCTGCGTATTTCATGGATACAAAAAATAACCAACGAAGAAGTCCTAGATCGAATCCACAAATAAAGAGAATTGCTAATTACTATCCAAGCAAGAAAGACACAATATTTCGGAAACGTAATGGGAGGCGAACGATATAAACTGCTAAGACTTGTTATTAAAGGAAAAATACAAGAGAAAAGATCAACTGGATGACGCCAAAACTCATGGTTGAAGGACATAATAAGATAGTTTGGCTGCTCATCGGCAGATATATTTCGCGCTGCAGTTTCAAAAACGATAGCCATTTGGATCGCCAACCTTCGAAAGGAGACGGCGACCTAAGAAGAAGATTTGTTTTTTTAGCATGGGCAGCGCTTACAAAATACCTGCAGTATTTTGCTATCTCTTAGATTTTAAGTATTCCCATGGACACTTAGGTCACCAAACCTTACATCTTTGGAATTTTTTTGTGGGTTTCCACGTTTTTGCTACACAACCCAAATCTCTTAAAAGCTTTTTGAGTGAATTATCACGGAGTACTATTCGATCACCCTAGAAATGTTTTGGAAAATGAGCAGCGAATTTTAAAATTCTTTATATTACTGCAATGCTAAGTAAAATATTAATTAAATTTAGTTCTTTTATTTTATTCTACAGAAGTCTAAGCAGTGCTTTTTGAAAACAAATCAATGAAAATATAAAACATATAGAGCTCTGTCTAGAAGTAACAAGGAGCTTTAATTTGATGTGCCACTCGACCCTCTTGCCATTTAAAATGTTTAAGACGGTCGCTCTGGGTGCCAGAGAGATAAAGGTATAAAGTATAAAACTATGATCAAGTATTTTCCCACTGATAACTGAGATAACAGATGTTTACATTTTAGTTTAACTATATACCGGGTATTTTAAAATTGCAAGGCACTATTTAAGGGATTTATTCTCTAGCACAAAAACAACAACAAAGATCAAAACATAATGCTGCATTCTGCATTCAACATTTTGAAAGCCATTTTGTAGAGTTGTTTCAAATAAATTAATGTAAAATAAATGTCTCGGTATAAAGTAATTTGAAATACATGTTTAAATAAACTTTTTTGTTTATTTTGTGCTAGAGAACACAACCCTAAAAGAATGACGTGCCATTTTGAAACAAATTAGGATTTTAGGATTTATACCATGCGCTACCCAACAAAGTTAGATTCGATGAGTTATCTCCGCAATTTGATTTTCAGTCCTAACTATTATTTGAGGTAAATATATTTAGGGACGTTTTCAATCAGTTTTTCATCCAAAAATAGAAGTTTTTCTTAAACTTTTTTTCATGATTTTAATACTTGGTACATAGATTTACTATTGTTTTGAGTTTATCGATATTAGAGTTAACTAGGATGATATCAACCACGAAACGTAAATAGTTGAGATATTTTCTATACATAATAACTCCTTTCCCATCTTAATTTAGCCTTCTTCTTTACTTCAATGTATGGGCTTCTAGTCTATTCCATCTTCACCCTAACTATCTCTTCCTTGGTCTATGCATGTTATGCTTTACCTATGGCTTTTTATTTCTTCGTGTATTCTCTAATTCACAGAAAATATGTCCAGTTATTCTCTGATTTGTTCGTTTCTTATATGATTCCTGGTGGTATATCCTTTAGTTTTTTTTATAACTTTTATATGTTTACGAGGTAAATGAAAGTATAGTAATTGCGAAAATTTTAGAAATCCAGGTTTTTGCGGAAATAACCGTTTTTCAATCCCCTCATTCAGAAAACGTTGTTTTGAAGTGGTATCTGTGTGTGTCCTCTCTACAGCCAAGGCGGTTAAACTGGTCGGCCTGGAATTTTATATTTAGGGTCTTAATAAAAATTGGAAGATCCCAGTGACTTTTGGCTTAAATACACTTACCGAAAGTGGTAGTTTATTGGTTATGTTTTTCGGTTTATTGCAGATATTTCGAAAACTATTAAGTTTAAGTAAAATACGCAAGAGTACAAAAGTGGGGCACTTGATCGAATGGTCGTTTTTAAAAAGCCATAATTTTAGTTTTCTTTATCAAAATTGTCAACCTGTGTTTCTTAGATATTTGATTTAGAGTGTGTGTAGCTAATTGTTATTTTTATTTTTATGTAGTATGGACTGGTCAACAACAGTATATTTATACATTTATTTTGTGGTAACAATCTTATTCCAGTGTTGACTTTTGCTCCATTGTCAGGGTTTTCCCTGTTCCCACTTCAGTGTCCTTACGTGGGCCTTTTATAATTTGGGCTAGATGTGTTGAATATCACCCTTTGTTCATAATATGCCAATACATTTTCTGCAATGGATTCATCACAGGATTCTTGATGAGCTTTTCTTATGACTGATAGTTAATAAGACCATATTTCTCTTGATTTCGCGCTGTTCTTTTGTAGACTTGTTATATAAGCATTTTGTTTTATTTTTATAGCATAAACAATGGTTATAATTTCGAAGCTTTTTCCTCTAGATTTTTTGTTCCTATTGCTTTATAGAATTTTATACATTCTTTTACTTTTTTTAACTTCATGTCTCTGTCGTTCTGTAAGTATTTTTGAAGCGTATGGTGGTAATGATCTTATATGCTGCATTCTTGTAGAAGGTATACTTTGTAAACTTCTGCATTAGGTTTTATGTTTTTGTTTGATTTTTTTATATTGTTTTTGTTTCTTTCATATGGTAGAGGTCACAGTTGAAATCACTTCCTCGATGCACCCCTCTTGTACAAGTGATGCAACTTTATTGTTCATTATTATGTAAACAATAATTTATAGCAGTCCTCTGGCTTTTTTTACGCTATTTGTTTAGGCGATAAACGCAAAAAAGTCTTAACACCCCTCAATTGGTGTGCATTTAAGTAACCGCTAATTATCAGATAGTCGGTTTTGTTTATTTGTGTTTATAACCCTTAATAGAATTCCTCTGTTTTTTTCTTTGTTTCCTTCATCGGGTGCAGAAACTCCTGCAATTCTCATATGATATAATCACTCAGTTCATTTATGCTTTTGGCTTTTAATTCTCTGTTTAACCGTTCTTTTTATCCTAATCCTTCCACGTTCCATGTTGCTACTTTTGTTTTTCTTAAGATCCGTCCTGGTTTTCGTTAAGATTTCAAATATGTTTGTAATTTTTTCCTGATAGAAGTTACAACCTATAGCTAGGTAGTCTCGTAGTTGAGCTTTCACCTTAAGCTTAAGTAAATAAAAGTATAGTAATCTCGAAAATTTTCGACTCCCCCTCCCCCTTATACAGAAAAAAGTTGTTTTCGAAGTGGTGCTGGGTATCTGTCTGTGTGCTCTCTGCAGCCTAGACGGCATAACTGATCAGCCTGGAAATTCATGTTTAAACTTTTAACAAAATTGGAAAGTCTCAGTGACTTTTGCTTAAAATCCACCAACTGGAAGTGGTAGTTTGTAGGTAAGTTTTTTTTATAAATATTTCAAAAACTGTTGAGTTTATGAAAAATACATAGTAGTACAGAAGTGTTAGAAATTAAATTTGCAACTAATTTTATTATTTCAAAATTTAACATTTTAAGAACTCGTCTTTGTTCGTTGCTAAGCAACATTTTTATTGAAATTATTTCCATCAAGTTGCACAAGCAAGCTGTCATTATAATAGTTATATCATTTAAAAGTGACGGATGACACTATCGGAATTATTGGCAACCACATGTTTTACCACGATGTATATAAGTCTTACCTTTATGGTATTTAAAAAGTAACCTGGAATTATCAAGAAGGCTATTAATCTTTTCCTTCGTTTTTAAATTTGTATTATAAATTACTCACATATCTTATGTTGATAAATAAATTTCTGTTAAAGGTTAGTTAATGAGTGATTGATCTAGAATTTTAACAAATACTATGAACAAGATTTTTTTTAAGTAAAAAAAGTTGTTTTCAAATTTGTTAAATGGATTATTTATTAACGCAAATTCGTCTACCTATATATTTTGGTCTGATTTGGTGTTAAACGTTTTCCGCTGTATTTAAAAAAAACATTATTGATTTTTAAGGAACATATTTAATAATTTAAGTTATAAACCATAAATTATAATACCAAAACAAGCACTTCTTTAAAGAGATAACGCTAATTGGTTACAAATTAAAAATCATTTAGTCTATTAATTTAAATAAATTAAAACTTTTCCACAAAATCCTATGAGAAATATTATATAAGAATTTAAATTACTTTTAATTTCAAGTTGAGTATCCTATTATTAAAATTAAAAAAAATGTATACATAATGCATACATTTGTATTAAAAATAGTGCTTTAATTAAGATTGTATCAATGATTAAATTACTGATTATATTTTAAAATAATTCATTTGTTTATAAAGTCTGGTCGATGTGTTATCTTTTTTAATCAAGCGCATGGTTATGTAGAATGTAATTATATAAACTTTTAAATTGATTTAAATAAAGCATTAATTGTCAAAAATCTAATACAATCAATGATTAATCACATTAATTTAATCAGATTGCAATCAAATTTTAAAAGCGTGCGACACTTGAAATATTTAAAGTGTTACACCCACGAGCGAAAGTTAAACAAAGTAGTTTAATTTGTATTTAACAAGTGAGTTATTGTAGAAATTATAATAAGGTGTTGTAATAAGCCAGTTTTGTTGTTAAGCTTGCATTGAAATTACTGATTTATAATATATGTCGAATCATCTATATCTATAGCGCTATTAAAATTATAATAAATAGGCGCCCAATAAAAAAATGATTTATCAATGACCATGTGTATTTAACAATGCATGTTAATTCATAGTGAAAATGATTGCTGATTTTATTACACTTGACCTAAATCTATCGACTTTGGGTCTAGAAGATACGTGCCAAATTTTCATGATAATCAATGTCATTCAGCCTTGCATTGGCATATCTAAGGAATCTACACACTTGCAAACCACTCTTTAACCTGTTAATGTAAACAAGTAATTAAAAAATATGATCTCAAAAAAGTTCAACGAATTGATAATTGATTGGAATATCCTGCATCATTTAGCAAGATGTCAACACGAAGGTCGCTCATTAATATTGTTTATTCTTTTGTAGGTTTCGGCAGGTTCCACTTTGCTCTCCTTACAGTATGTGGGCTGATTTATTTGAATACAGCCGTTGGCATAACCATAATATCATTTGTATTACCATCAGCAACATGCGATTTCAAAATGTCCTCATCAGACAAAGGATGGCTCACAGCGGCTCCAATGCTTGGTATGAACACTTATATTATTAAATCCATCCTCGCCACCCAGCGACAAAAATTTTTACTGTAGGTCGTTGAAATTTTTTTAAAACCAATGACATTTTATAGTGCGATTTTGTGTAATTAATCAGAACATTAATTTACCTCGCGCAAAATTTCTAAGGTTGTTTGTCAGGTTTTACCAAGGAGAGGCCTAACTGGATCAAACCGGATGACACAATTGCGTTCAAATAGATTATCTTACCTGAATATTTGGCAATTGAAAATATTATCATTACAATCAACCTAAAAATGCGTTTTAAAAGAATTTAAATTAACTTTTAATTTTTTAAGGTATGGTTATTGGGTCCTACTTTTGGGGATGCCTGGCTGACACTAAAGGTCGCAAAGTGGTCTTAATAGGTGCCTTATTAATGGATGGACTTTGCGGAATCTTATCAAGCATTTCTCAATCTTATTTTCTTTTTATGCTATTAAGATTTTTAAACGGTTTTGCGTAAGTTAAATAACTTATATAGTGTACAACAACTCGTTTAACTTAACAATTATTTATAAATGCAGTATTACTGGAGCAATGGGAATATGTTTCCCTTATTTGGGTGAATTTCAACCTGGAAAGTACAGAGAAACTATTTTGTGCTGGATGGAACTTTTTTGGACTATGGGCGTTATTGTTTTGCCAGGTAACAAAAACTTGATTTTTTTTCAGCCTTTAAAGTTCTTATAGTTGGGAAACGAATAATGAGACTTATAGCTTAAAAATGAGGAACGGGAAGTATGTTTGACCCTGTAGTTTTATTTTATTATATATTAAATAAAAAATGTGATAAGTCATGTTTGTGATTTAGCATATAATTAGATTTATTAGAGCTGAAATAATATGAATTACCAAACAGAATTTCACGGGGATCAAACTTTTCTCTCCCAACTAACCCTACTTGCATGATCCTTAAGAATTTTGTCTCTTAAACATCGGGTACAGGATGCACCATAGATGTTCTTTCCGAATCAGATGAGAAAGGAGCAGAGGACGGCCTCCGTAACGTAAGGTTGTTAGTAAATTGGCCAAGAAAATTAATTTCTGTAGAAGAATTCTGCCTTGCTAGGTATAAGTTATTGCATAGGACTAGCATCAATATCATCTCTGTATCCCATTTTCTGCTCATATAAGGTATTCGTAACAAATTATATTATTGACGGAGAAGGGAAGCCTAGTTTATTTCTGCTTCTGACTGATACGGTATTTTTGGCCTACAGGTTTTTGTTCAGCTCTATAAATTTGTTGGGTATGTCCAGTTGTTTGATAGCCTTCCATATTTTCTCACGTGGGATGGAGTCATACACTTTGTTTAAGTCTAATAACGTCTCCTGCACTGGTCTATTCCTGGCTAGTTTTTTCTCTGTGAGTTGTTGTATTGTGTAAATACTTAGAAGCTAAAATTAAAGGACCGCATCTGCAAATAAAAGCTTGGAAGTCAGAATCAGAAGTAATGGTTGAAGTAGCGTAAAAAAGCAATATTTGGCCAAGCAATTTCCACCACTTGAAGGTTATGCGGCTGTCTGTGGAATATAAACATATCAAGAAACAATTTTGAAGTATAAGTATAACGTAGATAATAATTATACATACAAAGCGGAGCTTCTGGAGATAAAGGATAGGAGCAAGAAAAAAATCCGAACTAAAAGCAACGCAAAAAAGACATAAACTATAAGAACAAAATGGCCATAAACATAGACATTATAGACAATCAAAAAAAAGATTTGTTCAATGTCAATGAAGGAGAAATCTAGACTCTACCAAAGAGAAAAAATGAGAAGTAAGTCCGTTTGAGTTTGACGTGGAACCCCATAGTTGTAATCCACAAGTCCAGATCGGTTTATATTGCCACATATAATAGAAGTTGAATAGTAATAGCTGTAGTTTTTTACCCATTTACCAGTACATTTGGCTAAATTTATGCCTCAATGCTTTCTCTTGGTAAATATAATTTTTTTCCATGTCAATCTTCTGTTTAAATGAATTTTAAAGTATTTACCTTTCTCTTTTTGTGGTAGATGGTGACCGTTAAAATTTTCTGGTAGACAGGTATTCCTCTTCATTGTGAATGTTACTTGTCTAAACTTGGATTCATTAGCCTTGATTCGCCATGTTCCAAACTACAACTCTATTAGCGCTAGATTATTTCGGAGTAACTTAGTTTCCTGTATCAGCGTTATTTTGCTTTGCCAAGATGGCGGTGTTATCTGCAAAAGTTATGACAGTAACTTTTTTCTGTTGTTGGTAGATCGGAAGTATGGATTAAATAAAGTATTGATCATAAAACTCTTGCTTACGGTACCATAGATTTGATTGGTTGTAATGAAGTATGCTCATTTTGGAATTTAATCTGAAAGTATCTCTTATGTAAGTATGATTTAAAGATACTACAGAAGTTATGTGGTAAATAGCATTTTAGCTTGTGTAAAAGTCCATCATGCCAAACTTTACCAAGTTCTTGTGATATGTCAAGAAATGCTGCCTAGCAATATGATTTTTCTTCTAGAGCTTCATTGATTTTATTTACCACCTAATGACCTTTTTCAATAGGTTTTGTCTGGAACCAAACTGGTGGTTTAGGGGTTTTCTTACAAAATTGGCCGAAGTCTCATCATGAACATAATCTCAATTATCTTTGAAATAATGAGTAAAAGACTGATAGGTCTATAAGATTTTACATCATCGGCTATATTCCAGGTTTAGCAATTAGAATACTTTGGGCAATCTTCTATTAAAGAAGCAAGTGACAAGTTATTAGGATCAAATTGAAAACCTGAGTAATGTAAGGTATTTCTTTGGCTGGCACTGTTTTTAGTATTCTGGCATTTATGAGGTCAACCTCTTGATATATTATACATTGCTTTGATATAGGATTTTTTAATTTTTTTTAGTCAGAACATCAATTTAGTTTGGTTCTTTTAATTTCGATTTCTGCTTCCAGAGATATACTTTATTTAAATGGTGAGAAAATTTTAGCCAGGTGTTCGGCAAAATTGTTTCCTTTTTTTAGATCTCCTTTTGCCCAAGTGCCATTAAATATTTTTATAGGCGGAATATGAGTTAGTTTTCTTGTAACTTTCCAGAGAGAGTATTTTGATGCTTCGGTTGGTGTAAGATTCTGCAGGTAATTTTGAATTGAGTTGTTTTTATTTTCCTTTATAAAATTTTAAGGGCTCTAATAAATTTGTTTAAAATATTTTTATCGTGAGGTGCGCGAGTATTTTGCCATATTTTTTTACTAACGTTTCTCAGTAATTTTTCTATAGATAGATTCTGGCCATTCTATCCTATTTTTAAACTTTAAACAAAATTTTGTTTCCAAATAATTCCTTTGGTTATACAAAAATAAAAATTATATCCGGAGCTTTTCTCCTTTCTGTTGGTTTATCAGTAGATATTTGTTGAAGATTATTTTTTGGCTTGCTTCGTGAAAATTTGGTTGGAAGTATACAGCAGAGATTGTTAATGGACCATGGTTGTCTTATATGATATTGGTATTTGCTTGTAGGTATTCTTTTTGATATTTATCTTGGGCTTAGCATTTTTGATTACGATGGCAGTACCACCATAAGCTGTGCCATCTGGATGTCTAGTTTTATGAATAGTTAAATGTGGGATTTTTATAAAACTACACCGGATGCAGTGAGTTTCCAATATTAACATAAAATCAATGTTGAGATCTGAAATTTTAATCTGAGCCAAACCGTTGGCGTTTCATACTGTCGTCTTTGTATGCTTTTGCACTACTTACCAGAGTGGTTAAAAGATTTAGCAGAGTTCTCATCTGGTCCACGGGGACTTCTATTATTAGTTTTAGTTCTTGGATGTCGTTGGGATTTGTGCTAGCTTCTTGGATAACATTATTTTGAAATTGTACTTGTTAAGCGCTGTTTCTTGCTGCTTGGGCGTATAATATTTCTAAGATGGCTCTTAGGTTTATGTTCTTTGGTTGGATGTTCTAAGAGTGCTTTTCTTTGAGTAGCGCAAACTTTTTCTTTTGTAATTCGAGCAGCCTTTGTAGTCCCAACATGTGCAACAGAAATATTTATAACAACAAGAAGCACCAGAATTTAGATAAAATATAAAAATGTGATTTTTGAGTAGAATAAAAGAACGGCAACTTAGATAGGATGGATATTTTAAAGAAAAGAAAGAATGTAGATTACCAAAGAGAGCGTGCGAAACCACTAAAATCAATAAATAAAGTGAAATAAGTAGCGGAATAAAGAGAAATTAAAGAGAACAAAATAAATACCATAAACAATGATGATAAATACAGAAGCTATGGAGAAAAAAATACTAGTCTTATAGTAATGCGCTATGACTGGAATTAGATATATAGATAAATTGAATAAATTGAATAATGTGTCTTCCACTTTTCACATACTTGTATTTTGATCTATAGAACAAAAGTTTTTGTTAATTTAAAATATGACTTTATGATATATTTATTTACAGGAATAGCATGGATTATAATTCCTATGGAATTTGAATACATAAGCAATGGTTTTAAGTATGCCAGTTGGAACCTATTTGTAACAACTTGTTCAATTCCCAGCATTCTTATAGGATGTTGGTTATTCTTTTTTCCTGAAAGCCCAAAATTTTTATTAGAATGCGGAGAAGCCGATGAAGCTTTGGAAGTTTTGAGAAATATGTACGCTGCAAATACTGGCCAATCAGCAGCATCATTTCCGGTAAAAATAATTATTTCTAAACTCCGAAAGAAAACATACATACCATAAATATTATAATAATAATAATATAATTCATATTTTTAGGTGAGAAGTTTAAGAGAAAAAGTAAGAACAATGAGTGTAGTATCGCAAAACTCAACCAGAAGTATTAGAAGTTTACGATTTAGAAAACCAAAAGAACTTAAACTATTGTTACAAGAAATTTGGGAACAAACCAAAGCACTTTGTAAGCCGCCTCACTTAAGATATACCGTTATAACATGTATGATACAATTTGGTTTAACAACAAGGTAATGTTTACAAGTTCAAATAATATATTTGCAACTAAATAACTTATTTTCAGTTATTATACCCTTATGATTTGGTTTCCTGAATTGTTCTATCGCTTTGAAGAGTTTGAATCGCTTCATCCTGGAGAAAGAGCGACTGTTTGTGATGTGTCTTCGGTAGTAATCAATAATGGAACATATACAGAAACGGAATTTTGCGGAGAACCAATTGCTGACTCAGTTTTTCTCCACACCTTGATTATAGGTCTCGCTTGTATTCCAACAAGCTTTTGGCTACCACTTTGCGTGCATAGATTGGGAGCTAAATTTTTCTTAGGTAAATAAAATATTTTATACTTATCCAACTTAATAAATTTAATTAAATTTATTTTCAGTTTTCAGTTTATTAGTAGCTGGCGCAGTCACAATGGGTCTCTATTTCGTAGATTCAACAATTTCTAACCTAATATTGTCTTGCATATTTGAAGCACTTACAAGTTTGGGTATAAGCACTGTTTACTGTGTTATGGTAGATCTATTTCCTACAAATTTAAGGTAATTTATATGCAAAAAAAAATATTAATACTAATTTAAATGAGTTTACGCAGAGTAATGGCCGCAGCTTTGTCTTTGACGTTTGGAAGAGGAGGAGCTCTAATAGGAAATCTCGTGTTTGGTTTTCTTATTGATCTTAACTGCGTTGTACCAATAGTACTCTTTTCTATAATGCTCTTGGGTAAGTGTTAATTAAAACCAATAGTTTCTCCATGTTGTCGTACTTAAAATATTTTACTATATTTATTCATTGCAGCAAGTGGGCTTTTGTGTTTATTGCTTCCCAACACTGGACAAGGTGCACTAGATTAAAATAATAAATTAAAATGTTTGTGATAAAGACTTGATTTAGCTCAACAAGAGGGATATTAAATTTGTATAGATTCTTAAAAATCATATATTTATAGACAACAAACTTTACAATTTATTTATATATCATCTTTTAAATCCAAATTGTATAGAATCACATTTTCACGTTATACAACTTAAGATTAGTTACCAATTTGTAGATATATTTATTTATTTATTTATATGTAAACTAATTTATTAAATATAATAGGACACAAAGTATTATAAATGTATACATAAAATATTTTTTGATAATCTTATTTATGTTGATAGTCTCAAATGGTTTGCAAAAATACCTACACAATAAAAATTATTTAATAGTGATAAAATTTTACAAAATAGAATCAATTTGATGGTCGTCGTGTAGGAGAATCTGAAGTTGAAATTGAAGAACTGGGTTCATCTATTGTTGGGACACTAAACACACATCCTAGAGGGTTGTAGTACGGTGAAAACAAAGAAGAATAATGTGGTTGAGGTGTTGGTGCAAAGTAATGTGACGTAAAGAGTCCCTGTCTTTGAGCCATTTTTAAACGAGTCGTCAACTGTTTCTTCCATTTCGTCCGCCTGTTTTGAAACCATGTTTTTATTTGAACTTCTGTTAGATTTAGAGCCTTCGATAATTCCATTCTCTTGCTAACACTTAAATATTTGTCTATTTTGAATTCAGTTTCAAGTTTTTCTAATTGTTTAGCACTGTAGGCCTGGCGTGGTTTACGATCAAGACCTGGTTTTCTGGAGCGACGGTTTGAAGGTTTTGGACCTGAAAATTGTATTTATTCTAAATATTATATAATGGTAATATAAACTTACAATATAAATAATTTGTAGTATTTAATTTAATACGCATTAAATTTAATGAATTAAATATTTTGTTTAAATTATATCCGATAAACAAAATAAATATATTACAGCTCGGCGTTTCTTAACCTTTATCTCATAGTGGACTGATAAAATTTGAAATAATTTTACGTGAACCTAATAATAAAGTAGAACTAGGTAATATATTTTATATACATATATTTTTATTATTTATAATGATTATTTATTATTTATGAAAAATAATTCTAAATTATTCGTAATGTAAATATAATAAACTAAAAAAAGATTCACAATTTATAGTAATTTTTGTGCATGTTCAATATGTTTAATAATTTAATCAATATTTGGTTCAAAATTCGTTAAAGCCAATCAAGGAGATGAACCTAAGGATATGCGGGTTTCTTAATTGCCAAAAATTCTACTTCGCATACGTAAGCTTTTTCATAAAGAATGTTACTTTCTAGGATATCTAAAATTAATTTCAAATATTGTTGCATTTAATTTATTTACAATTAAATTTTGCTGTGTATTACTAAAATGAAAATAAGACACAAACATAGAACATTTTTTCCAGTTAATATTCTATTATTATATACATTATTTTGGGGCCACTTGAAAACGGATATTTTCATAAAAATCTAACCATAATAAAATGAAATCTAGAATTTTGAGTAAATATCCGTTTTTAAGTTTAAGCATATCGGAGGTAGATAAAAATCAAACCCGAATCTAATGATCATAGAATAAAACCATTATGTACACAAACACCTATCTTACCATAGTTTGATCAACTCATTTTAAAAATGAATACAGTACATTTAAGCAGTATAATTAATACAGAAACCTGTCTAAACTTAAATACTTCTGATTGCATGATAAGGACAGGATAGGTAAGGAGGAGGTGTACAGATTTTCATGAGAAAGAAATTGAAATAGCCACCGTTAGAATAACAGAGATACACGCACTCTATTCTGTGTACTTGAGGCTCTTTGATTAAAATGAAAAATTGGAGATTTAAAACTTAGTATAGGAAGAATATACAGATTATCAGTTACTGATGGCAGCCCTCAACAATCAGACAATAACATGTTTGAAAAAATCGATCTCACCCATGTCGACTTCAACTTTTTCCTTAATTAATTGCATTAAGCACGGAGCTACAATAAATAAGCCCAGACAAAATAGAAGGGTTGAGCTGGGGGTTAACTGCCCACCCTCGTCAAAAAAGAATTACATAAACTGACACTTCGCCTTGGATACGGACGGATAAAATGGAAAACGACAAATGTAAGAAAAAAGAAACATGAATATTGAAACCTGGAATGTACGGAGCTGGTACAGACCTGGAGTCAAATTCCGTAGAAAAACTTGAAAAAGCGAAAGCAGAGAAAAATACGAAAACTGTCGAAAAGAAACAAGAAAATTATTAAGAGCAAAGAAAAGAAAGTACGAACAACAAAAGTTACGAAGCAATGGAAAAAGACCGCCCCAAATCGGGCTCCAGAGAAAACCCAAAAGGCAATAACTAAATTACTTGTAGAATTCCTAAAGTATGATGGATAGGTGCTCCATCACCAAATTCATCGATTAATAACTATTGTATGGCGAAAAAATGCCAACAAGATGGAAGAAAAGCATCATAGGACCCATCCACAAAAAAGGGATACATCAAAATGCTCCAACTACAAATTAATCCCACTATTAAACACTGCGTACAAAACCCTCTTAAACATTCTATTATACAGACTAACCCTATACGCGGAAAACCTACTGGGAGAATACCAAGCCGGATTTAAGACAAATAGATTAACAATAGATCAACTATTTACACTAAGACAGCTCCTAGAAAAAGGATGGGAATGCAAAAGAACAGTACATAACCCCTTCATAAAATTCCGGCAGGCATAGACAGCATGGGGAGAAGCCACGTCTGAATTGCGATGGCGAAGTTCTCATTACCAAAAAAAGTTATCCAGATTACTAAAGTTTGCATGGAAAGCGGAATATCTAAAGTACGAGTAAACAACAAGCCATCCAGTACTTTCGACATACAAAATGGGCTTAATCAAGGCGACACCATATCACGTCTACTTTTTAACCTCGTCTTAGAGAAAACCTTGAGATCAGCCCAATCTGCTGCTAGAATACGCCGTAAAAGACATTTTCAACAAGATCGAAAAAGAACTGGTGCAGTAGGGCTAAAAATCAACGAAGAAAAAACGAAATACATGTGCATAAACAGAACGGGTCGAAGAGATAGAATAGGGCAAAATGTCACAGTCAACTCCTTTAATTTTGAAAGAGTAGAGCGGTTCAAATACCGTGGAGCTACAATCACTGCCGACAACAATGTTACCGAAGAAATCAAAGACAGAATGCAATCCGCAGGCCGCCGCTAATACGCACTTAGCAACCTTATGAAAAATCAAGACAACTAACAAGAACATTAAAAATCAAAATCTATAAAACCATTATCAGGCCAATAATGACATATGGATACGAAACGTGGACGATGACCAGAGCAAACGAAGAAAAATTTTCAGACCCCAATACGATCCGACTACAAATCGTTATCGCATTAGAACGAATATCGAAATAGAAAAGCTCTACAAAGATAACATTATTGTTTAAGAGATTAAATCTCAGGCTCCATGATCAGAGACTAGTAAGACTGGTGTGAAAGGAGGTCCCAGTGGGAAAAAGGTCTCTCGGACACCCCAGAATGCGATGGAAAAGGTATATCATCCCTTAAGAAAAGCTACTGTCACACCTATCTTTAGGAAAGGACATGAGGAGTCTTCAAATAATTACAGGTTTATCATGTTTCAGGCTGTTGCTTCCAAACAAGAGCATGGATTTGTCCCGGCAAGATCCTCCAATACCAATTTGATTAGCGCATTTGATGTGTGGACTAGAGCTATAGACAATGAACAGACGTAAGCTATCTAGATTTTGCCAAAGCATTTAATAAGTTCTACACGAGCGACTTATTTACAAACTTTTATGCCTGAGTATACAGGAATGAGTTATTCGATGGCTTCAAGAATAAACCTCGAACACCTGGGTTCGTCCACTAAACCTCAACAAATGTACCGTGTACAAGTCATACAAGACTTAACAATACAAAAAATACGACTTTCCTTTCCGAATTTTAAACATATCCGTTACTTTAAATAAAACATAAATATATTCGCTGCTTGCGGCGAAAGAATCGCCCTAATTGCGGTATGTAGCGAAACTAAATAGTAGGGTGTAAGAACCATAATCGTGTTTATGCACATGTTAATTAAATATCATATAAATTGTTTAAACAGTTCTAAACATGCCAAAAAATATAAAGAGAATATAAAATAAATATTATAGTGTGCCTATATGAAAACCATTTAGTAATACGATGTATGTCTGTAAAACGTACTTCAGAGAGGAGGACTTCGGAAATGAAAGTAAAAATTTATATTCATTATATTTAAAATTTTAGGAAATATTTTTCTGTGGGCAGAAATACTTGCATTAGCTAGCCTAGCTAGGAAGTTACAGTTTATATATTTAAACTATATTGATATAAATATTTTGACATATACCTATATCATATTTAAGTTATATCATAAGTTTTGAGATTTCGCGACAAAATGTTCCAAACTTAATTATTTTAATTTTTTTAAATTCATGTTAAAGGTGGTGAAGTATTGACATGTTTTTTAAGATTTTTGCATTAATTTATAACAAAAATTAAGGAGAATAAAAAAATTTAAAGCTATTTGGTCCATCTTTCGACATGAACCTCCCTTACACTTTTCCTGTTGTCTGTTTTGTGCTTCTTCTACCCATGCTAAGCCTGCTGACTTCCCAAAATCGGTTCAGCGTAGTTGTTGCTTTTATCTTGATCTTTTGTATGCATGGATTAGCCTATCTTTATTCTTGATTTTTGGCTACATGTTCGGTAAAACTCCATTTTAATGCGTCTATTGCTTCTTTAACGTCTTTTACTTTAATTATTTTTCTTATATCTGAGTTTCGTGTTCTTTGTATAAGCGTTTGCCTCTCCACAGCTCTTTGAGTTCTTCTGATCTATTCCGGAGATTTCTCTTTCCACGTCCAGATTTGTGCTTCTTTGGTTATTATTGAAGTTACACATTGATCATAAGAGCGACTTCTAAGGTAAATTGGTGTATTCTTGTTCTTCAAAGTATTCCTCAAGTTACCGAAGGTGGCCAAGCTAATCTGATTCTTCAATTTATTTCCATGAACTGGTTTTCTTTTCCTAATTATATGGTATGTCTCAAGTAGGTGTACTTGGGTACATTCCCTACTTCTGTAGCACTATAAGTAAAGTTTTTTTCGTTTTTTTTAAATAAATATCCCAACTTAAACAAATTTTTTGCTTTGATTCTCTAGCATGTTTTTTAGTTCTTATGAGTTTTCTGCAATCAGAACGATAATGCCGGCATATTTTAAGTTGTTTAATCTAATTCTGTTTACTGTAATTTATTTGTTCTGCCATTGTAGTTGCTTGAAAATGTCTTTAAGGGCTAATGTGAATAAATTAGGAGATGGGTATTTTTTTGACTTATTTCTTTTTTGATTTTTACAGGTCTGGTTTCGTTCTCATTTAGTTATATTATGGCAGTCGTGTATATACATTATTAGGTGGTCGGATGTACTATACAATATTTTTCTGAAGCCTTCTTTGTTATTCTATTTGTGAGATCTTATATACTTCTGGTAGGAGGGAGATCTGTCAGTAGTTTTTTAATTTTCATTACAGCACTTTTTACAGGACGTAAGAGTAGAAAGAAGATACGAGATAGGTAGTGATCACTATTTACTAGTTGCAGAGGTACACAAGAAAAAACAAGCAAGAGCAGAGGAGAAAGGAGAAAGGAAAGAACACAAG